>CAUYQU010062001.1:0-36919 GCA_963574635.1 Cheracebus regulus | reverse complement strand
CTCTCTTTGGTTCCACATGAAGTTCAAGGTGGTTTTTTCCCCAGTTCTGTGAAGAAGGTCATTGGCAGCTTGATGGGGATAGTGTTGAATCTATAAATTACTTTGGGCAATATGGCCATTTTCACAATATTGATTCTTCCTCACCGTGAGCATGGAATGTTTTTCCATCTGTTTGTGTTCTCTCTTATTTCCTTGAGCAGTGGTTTGTAGTTCTCCTTGAAGAGGTCTTTTACATCCTTTGATAGTTGTATTCCTAGGTATTTTATTCTCTTTGTAGCAATTGTGAATGGGAGTTCGCTCATGATTTGGCTCTCTTTAAGTCTGTTATTGGTGTGTAGGAATGCTTGTGATTTCTGCACATTGATTTTGTATCCTGAGACTTTGCTGAAGTTGCTTATCAGTTTAAGGAGATTTTGGGCTGAGACAATGGGATCTTCTAAATGTACAATCATGTCGTCTGCAAATAGAGACAATTTGACTTCCTTCTTTCCTAATGTAATACCCTTTATTTCTTTTTCTTGCTTGATTGCTCTGGCCAGAACTTCCAATACTATATTGAATAGGAGTGGTGAGAGGGCATCCTTGTCTTGTGCCAGATTTCAAAGGGAATGCTTCCAGTTTTTGCCCATTCAGTATGATATTGGCTGTGGGTTTGTCGTAAATAGCTTTTATTATTTTGAGATACATTTCGTTCCATTGATACCTAGTTTATTGAGAGTTTTTAGCACAAATGGCTGTTGAATTTTGTCGAATAAAATTATTAACTTGTTTGGTTCGATTAAATATTTAGTAGCTTCACTGTGCTCTTATTAGTTCTAATTTCTTGTCTGTTCTCTCTTTTTTAATGTAGATCATCATAATATGTACCAAACTCAGATTTCTACCTTCTAATTCTTAGGTTTCATGATCCCCCTTTTTTTTGTCATATAGTAATGGTCAGGAATATAAATACTGTGTTAAATGATAAGGATGATATAAATCATGCTTGCCTTCTTTCTGATTTAAAAAGAATAAATCTCAAGTTTATCCATTAAATACTTGCTGTAGGTTTTTGGTACATAATTATTTCTGAAATCATATTCTACTTAATTCAAATTACTATAATAATTGTATTAAGATAGCTTTGATATTTCTCTTTAAAGTGAAATACAGTTAATTACATTTATAGATTTCCTGTTGTTGACACTTTCTAGATATTCTGATGTATTCCTGATAAAAGCAAATCACTCTACTTGAAAATATGTCTCTTAAATGCAATCATCAGATTTGGATATTTCTATGTTAATAGGTAAAGTGTGCCTATAATTTTATTTTACTATCCTTAAAGTACTTTGAAACCAAGATTGTATACTACCCAAATAAAATGAATTGTTAGTTTTCCTTTTGTTAAGTTATAACTTATTTCTTTACCTTTTTGAAAAATTGTATTTTAGGTTAAGAGGATACATGTGCAGGTTTCTTACATGGGTAAATTGCATGTCTCTGGAGTTGGATATATGAATAATCCTTCACTCAGGTATTGAGCATACTACTTGATAGTATTTAGACCCTTTCACCCCTTTAATTCTCCCCACAGGTAGTCTCAGATGTGTATTGTTTTCATCGTTGTGTCCTTGTACACTAAGTAATTTTTATGTTTCTTTAAATTTTATTTTAGATTCTGGGGTACATATATGGGTATGTTACATGGCTATATTGTGTGAAGCTGAAGTTTGGGGATGAATGATCCCACCACCCAGGTACCAAGTATAGTACCTGATAGGTTTTTAAACTTTGCCCCCATCCCATCCTCCCATCTCTAGTATTCTCCAGTGTTTATTGTTCTCATCTTTGTGTCTGTGTGTACTTAGCATTTACCTTCCATTTATAAGTGAGAGCATGCAGTATTAGGTTTTCTGTTCCTCATTAATTTGTTTAGGATGATGGCCTTCAACTGCATCCATGATGCTGCAAAGAACATGATTTTATTCTCTATAGCTGCATAGTATTCCATGGTGTATATGTACCAATTTTTTTTCTGTGAAAGCAAGCATATATTTTATTTAGTATTTTGACATTAATCTGTGTATCTGTATCTTTGAAATAAAATTTTTTTGTTGTTGTTTACCATGTTTTTTTTTCCTTTTATCTTAGGTTCCAGGGGTACATGTACAAGTTTGTTGCTTGGGTGAATTGCATGTCACTGAGGCTTGGTGTATGAATGATACCATCATTCAGGTAGTGAGCAGAGTATCTGTAAACTAGCCTTCCAACCCATACCCCCACTAATCTTTCTGCTCTAACGGCCCCAGTGTGTATTCTCATTTTTCTGTCCAAGTGTATTTAATGTTTATCTCCCAATTGTAAGTCAAAACGTTCAGTATTTAGTTTTCTGTTCCAATATTAATTCACTTAGGATAAGGGTCTCCAGCTATATCTACGTTGCTGCAAAAGTCATCCTTTAATTCTGTATAATGGCTGCATAGTACTCCATGATGTATATGTACCATATTTTCTTTATCCAGTCTACCACTGATGGACATCTAGGTTGATTCCGTGTCTCTGCTATTGTGAACAGTGCTATCATGAACATATGTGTGTATGTGTCTTTATGACAGAATGATTTATATAACTTTGGGAATATACACAGTAATGGGATTGCTGGTGATTGATAGTTCTGTTTTAACTTCTTTGAGGAATGTCCAAACTGCTTTCCACAGTGACTCAACTAATTTACTGATATGGTTAAACACCTCCAAATCTAATGTTGAAACGTGAGCTCCCATATTGGAAGTGGGTCTGCTGGGAGGTGTTTGGGTCATGGGGGAAGATGCATCATGAATGGTTTCTTGCCCTTTCCATGGTAACGAGTGAGTTTTTGCTTTTAAAGTTTGGTTGAGATCTGTTGGCTTAAAAGAGCCTGAAACATTCCCATCTCTGTCTTGCTCTCTCTCACAACATGTGGCACACCTGCTTCCCATTGCTTTCCACTATGATTGTTAGCTTCCCAAGGACCACACCAGAAGAAAATGCAGCACTTTGCTTAATGTACAGCATAGAGAACCATGAGCCAAATAAAACTCTTTTCTTTATAAACTAATGAATATCCTGTATTCCTTTGTGGTAATGCTAGTGGATTAACACAGAAAATTTTTACCAATCAGTAGGACATTTCTTTAAAGATAACTGAAAATGTGGAGGTGTCTTGTTAACTGGGTAATAAACGGAAGTTAGAAGAATTTGGAGGGCTCAGAATAATGTGGAAGATGAGACAAGTTTGAAACTTCTTGGAGACTTGTTAAGTAGTTGTCACCAAAATGCTGATAGAAATAGAGAGAAGGCCAGGCTTCCATTTCCTCAGATGGAAATAAGAAAGTTATTGGAAACTGGAGTAAATATCACCTGTGTTACACCCTAGTAAATAACTTGGCTGTGTTGTGTCCATGTCCTAGGGCTCTAAGGAAAGCTGAATTTAAGAATGATGACCTAGAGTATCGAGTCAAAGTAATTTCTAAGCAGCAAAGCATTTAAGAAGTGGAATAGCTGCTTCTAACAACCTATGATCAAACATGGGAACAAAAAAATGACTTAAATTTGGATCTTATAGTTAAAAGAGAACTAGAAAATTCACAGCCTGGTTATGTGACTATTTTTTTTTTAAGAACATTTTCAGAAGAATACGAGCAGGATGCAGAGCAGCCACTTGCTGGAGTGATTTGTGTGACTAAAAGGGAGCCAAGTGCTAATATCCAAAACAATGGAAGAAAGGCCTCAGAGGCATTTTAGAAGTCTTCAGGACAGCCCTTCTCATCACCGACCCAGAGAGCTAGGAGGAAAGAATGGTTTGTGGGGTGGTGAGGGACAGAGAAGGGTTGCTTCTTTGTGGAGCCTCAGGAAACTGTTCCCCACATTCAGCCCAGTCCAGCTCCAACCATGGCTCAAAGGACCCCAGGTACAGCTCAGGCTACCACTTTGTAGGGCACAAGCTGTAAACGTTGGCAGTTTTCATGTGGTGTTAAGTCTACAGGCACACAGAATGCGAGAGTGAATGAAACTTGGCAACTTCCTCCCAGATTTTACAAGATGTATCAGAAAGACTGGGTACCCAGTTAGAAGCCTGCCATAGTGGCAGAGCTGCCACAGAGTGACTATAGTAGGGCAGTGCCAAGGGGAAATGTGAGGTTGATACCCTCACCTAGAGTCCCCAGTGGGGAACTCCCTAGTGGACCTCTGGGAAGAGGCTGCCTTCTCTGGATCACCAGGCAGAAACTCTTGTTCACTTCCCTTACTTTCTTCTAAACAACCAGTCTCTTGGTTCTGAGGTATATGGAGCAGGAGGGGGTGGAGTGACACTAGCACCTCTCTAGCCACCACCACAAGGACTGCTCTGCATCAGACCTTAGGCCAGCATAGCCCTGGGTCTCACCCAAGGCCTGCTGCAACCACTCCCTGGCTACCACCTATGTGCTCTCAAGACCCTTGGGCTCCACAGTCAGCATATGGCAAAGACAGCCAGCCTATATCCTTCCCATAAGGGCAGTGAGTTCCCTCAGGCCCCAGGTGGATCTGAAGGTGCTGTCCAGGAGCCAAGGACTAGTGTCAAACACCTAATAAGTCTACCTGGTGTTCTATTGTACTGTGGCTGAACTGGCATTCAAATCACAAGGTGCAATCCTTCTCTCTTTCCTCCCTTTTCCAAAGGCAGAGGAGCTTCACCCAATGGACACTGCCATCAGAGGCCCATGGGGAGTACTGTCAGACTACTGCCAATGTTTTCTTAAGGCTCTTCGGTTAACTTGTAGTGAATATTGCCTGGCCTGGGACACACCCCTCAGGATAATAGCCTCCCCTGTGGCTCAGGGCAGGTCCATAAATGCCATCCAAGAGCCAAGTTCTAGAATGGGGGAATCCAAGAGCCTGCTTGATTCTCTATACCCCTTTGGTCAAGCTGGTATCTAAGGTACAAGACAAAGTCTCCTTTACTTTTTTCTCTGATTTTCTCAAGAAGAAGGAGTCACTCCCTGTATCCACCACAGCTTAGAATGTGCTGAGTCTCACCAGAAGCCAGCAAGTCAGAGTCTCACACAAAGCCCTTAACATAGTACCTGGGTATCACAGCAGGTTATTCAGGACCCAAGGGCTATTCAGTTAACAGGTGACAAATTCTGCCAAAACTGTCTCCTTCCCCTCAGGGTAGTAGAATTCCTTCTGGCCCAGGGTGTGTCCAGAAATGTCATCTGGGAGCTAGGTCATGAAATGGAGGCTTCACAACTCTGACCGGTGCCCTGTCATCCAGTGGCTGAGTTGGTATCCAAGATGCAAGACAAGGTCATCCTCATTCTTCTGTCTCTTCTCCTCAAGCAGAAAGAAGGAGTGTCCTTTGAAGCTGTGTGCTATCATGCCAGCACTCCCTAGCCACAGCAGCTGGTGTCTTAGTAAGTTGTGTGCCACTCCCGCACCCAAGTCCACAGGCTCTGGGCCAAGTTCAGCACTAAGACTCACCTAGGAGTTGCAGTTCTTGTGGCCTGGGCTGTGTTTCAAGTTTATTTAGGACCCCAGAGTTCTTTATCCCAAAATGGTGAGGCTTGTGAGAACTCAAGTTCTGACTGCTGGGATCAGCACTTCACCTCTGGCTTGGGATGTTTTAAATGCTCCCTCTGTGGGTGGGTGTCAGCTGACCGTAGACCAGTTTTTCTTTCTGCTGTAACAGGGCAACACTGAGTTCAGTACCCCACAACTGTTGCACTCTCCCTCTATCCATCACACAAACATGCTATATGCACCATGCTGCCAAAGCCGGCGGAAGGGGAAAGAGGGTGATGTCAAAAATTCAAGACTGATTTTTCTACCCTCACAGTGCCTTTCTCAGTGATGTGAAGTTATAATCAGGTACTGTAAGTGCTGGCTTGATTTTTGGTTATTATGAAGATGCTTTTCTGTTATGTAGATATTTATTAAATTGGTGTCCTTTTGAAGGAGAAGAACATGGAGCCTTCTCTTCTGCCATCATCCTCTGCCCTTTTTTTGCAAGTTGAATTGTTAAGATCTTTATAGATTGTGGGTATCATACTTTTGTCAGATGCATAGTTTGTGAATAGTTTGTCTAATTCTCTACGTTGTCTGTTTATTCTATTGATTGTTTCTTTTGCTGTGCAGAAGGTCTTTAGTTTAATTAGATCTCCCTTGTAAATTTCTGCTTTTGTTGTAATTGCTTTTGAAGACTTGGCCATAAATTCTTTCCTAAGGCAGATGTCCAGAATGGTGTTTCCTTGGTTTTCTTTTAGGATTGTTATACTTTTAGTTCTTACATTGAAGTCTTTAATGCATCTCGAGTCAATTTTTGTACATGGTGCAAGGAAGGAGTCCAGATTCCAGCTTCTGCATATGGCTAGCAAGTTACCCCAGCATCATTTGTTGAATAGGGAGTCCTTTCTCCATTGCTTATTATTGTTGACTTTGTCAAAAATCAGATGGTTGTAGGTGTATGACTTTATTTTTGGGTTCTCTAAACTGTTCCATTTGTCTATGTTTCTGGTTTTGTACATGAATTATGCTGTTTTGTTTACTGTAGCCTTGTAGTAGACTGTGAAGTTGGGTAACGTGATGTTTCCGGCTTTGTTCTTTTTGCTTAGGATTGTTGTGGCTATTTGGGCTCTTTTTTGATTCTACATGAATTTTAGAATAGTGTTTTATAATTCTATGAAAATGACATTGGTAGTTTGATAGAAGTAGCATGAAAACTGTAAATTGCTTTGTGAAGTATGCCATTTTAACCATGTTCATTATTGTTATCCACGTGTGGAATTTTTTTCCATTTGTATGTACCAACTCTGATTTCCTTTAACAGTATTTTGTAATTATCCTTGTAGATATCTTTCACTTCCTTGGTTATGTATATTCCTAGGCATTTTATTCTTTTTGTGGGTATTGTAAATAGGATTGCTCTCTTGATTTGGCTCTGAGCTTGAATGTTATTCATGTACAGAAATGATACTGATTCCTGTTCATTGATTCTGCATCCTGAAACTTTATAAAAGTTATCAGTTCTAGTAGTTTTGGTGAAATATTTAGGTTTTTCCAGGTTTACAATGACATCATTTGGAAGAAGATAATTCTACTTCCTCTCTTCCTATTTGGATTCACCTCTTTTTTTCTCTTGCCTGATTGTTCTGGCTGAGACTTCCAGTACTATATTGAATAGGGATGGTGAGAGTGCACATCCTTGTCTTGTTTTGATTCTGAAGGGGCATTCTTCCAGCATTTGCCCATTCAGTGTAATGACTGTGGGTTTGTCATAGATTGTTCTTATTGTTTTCAGGTATGTTCTTTTGATGACATAAAGTGATACTGAATTTTATTGAAGATCTTTTCTATATCTATTGATATAATCATATGGTTTTGGTTTTTACTTCTGTTTTTATGGTGAACCACATTTACTGATATGTGTATGTTGGTCCAATCTTGCATTCCAGGAGGGAAGCCTTCTTGATTGTGGTGAAATAACTTTTTGATGTGCTTCTGGATTTGGTTTGCCAGTATTTTGGGGGGATTATTGTGTCAATGTTATTCAGAGATACTGGACTGAAGATTTATTTTTTCATCGTGTCTCTGCCATTCCTGTTACTTTACAAAGTGCCGTATTTCTTGTTTAATTTTTGCTTATATCCTAATATACATTGTACAGATTAAATATCCCATGCCAGTAGAGGCATAATAACCTAGTGTATTGTTCAAATACTTATATTTAAACTATAAAGAATCTACCTACACACATATTTACATTTTCCTAACAATTTTATTATTCTACTTCCATATCTGGCCCCAAGTAGAACAAGTATTTTATTACACTCACAGATATTTATGTTCTCTATCGTCAGTCATCTCACATTCAGTCTATTAACTGAGGCCCATTTAAGGTTCACAACGTGAATTGATATTGATGTTGTAAATTGACATGTAATAATTGTACATATTTTGGGGGTACATAGTGACATTTTAATACATACAATGTATAGTGATCAAATCAGGGTAATTTGCATATTCACAATTATTCCAAACATTTATTATTTCTTTGTGTTGGGAATATTTACTATCCTCTCTCTTAGCTATATGAAAATATACAATAATGCTTATGATAGTCATCCTATGGTGCTAGGAAACACTAGAACGTATTGATTTTCACTAGTAGCAATTTTATTTTCTTTAACAAAGATCTCTCTATTCCTCTCTTCTCCCTTCCCTTCCACGCCTCTGGTAACCTCTATTCGATTTTTACTTATATAAAATAAACTTTTTTTAAAACTTCTGTATATGAGTGAAACATGCAGTGTTTTACTTTCTGTTCTTGACTTATTCATTTATTGTCTGTCAGTTCCATTCATGTTGCTGCAAATGACAGGATTTCATACCTTTTGCACATAAATAGTATTCCATTGAATACATATACCATGTTTCCTTTATCCATCTATCTGTTTTTGGACAGCTGGGTTTAACTCATATCTTGTTTATTGTGATTAGTGCTGCAATAAACATGCATATGCAGATATCACTTTTATATACTGATTTTCTCTCCTTGGATGCTTGCCTAATAGTGGGGTTGTTGGGTAATATGGTAATTCCATTTTAGTTTTCTGAGGAACCTCTGTACTGTTTTCCATAGAGGCTATACTAGTTTGCATTCCCACCAACACTGTATAAGAGATTCATTTTCTCTGCATCCACGTCAGCATTTGTTGTTTTTTGTTTTCTTGACACTAGCTATCCTAATTGAAGTGAGATTATATTTTATTGTGGTTTTGATTTGCATTTCCACGTTGACTAGCAATGTTAAATATTTTTCCATATACTTGTTGACCATTTGTTTGTCTTCATTGGAGGGAATGTTTATGTTTAATTTTTATTTTTAGGTTATTAGGGATAGAGTGGATTATTTTAAAAGTGAAGAAATAAAAATACATTTGTGTTTTTAAAAGTTCAACCTCATGGGCATGTTATAGATTCATTCATGTGATAAATAGAAAAAACAAAGCAAGAACATTTAGTACTGGATTTTTTTTAACATTCAAGGCTATATAATGGTGGAAGACTCAATTAAAACAGTTACAGATGCTGTGGAAAAGAAGATGGGGTAGAAAAGGCTTTGGAACAGTTAGAGATGGTTTCAGTGTTGAATAATGTGGTAATACTAGAAAGCCAGTTTCAAATTATTTAATTACTAATTTTTTACTGCCTTTTTCTTTCTTGCACATTTTCAGTGTCTTTATTTCTGGCATGGACACAAATATTTTCTCTTTTTTTAACTTTAGGTTCAATAGTACACGTGAAGGTTTGTTACATAGGTAAGCTCATGTCATGTGGGTTTTCTATACAGACATTTCCTCACTCAGGTATTAAACTCAGTACCTAATAGTTAACTTTTGTGCTCCACTCCCTGTTCCCACCTTCCACCCTCAACTAGAACCCAGTGTCTGTTGTTGCCTTCTTTGTGCTCATGAGTCCTCATCATTTAAGTCCCACTTATAAATGTAAACTTGTGATATTTGGTTTTCTGTTCCCGCCCTAGTTTGCTAAAGATAATAGCCTTCCGCTTCATTTATATTCCCACAAAAGTCATGATCTACTTCTTTTTGTGACTACATAATATTCCATGGTGTATATATACCGTATTTTCTTTATCCAGTCTATCATTGGTGACATCTAGGTTGATTTCATATCTTTGCTATTGTGAATAGTGCTGCAGTGAACATTTGCATGCATGTATCTTTATGGTAGAATGATTTATATTCCTCTGGCTATGTACCCAGTAATGGGATTGCTTGGTTGAATGTTAATTCTGCTTTTAGTCCTTTGAGAAATCACCGTACTGTTTTTCACAATGGCTGAGGTAATTTACACTCCCACCAACAGTGTATAACTGCTCCCTTTTATCTGCAACCTCACCAGCATCTGTTATTTTCTGAGTTTTTATTAATGGGCATTCTGACTGTAATGAAATAGTATCTTGTTGTGGTTTTGATTTGCATTTCTCTAATGAACAGTGATATTGAGCTTTTGTTCATATGCTGTTGGTCATATGTATGTCTTCTTTTGGAAAGTGTCTGTTCCTGTCCTTTGCCCAATCTTTATTGAGGTTATTTGTTTTTCTCTTGTAAATTTAACTTCCTTATAGATGCTGGATATTACAATTTTGTTGGATACATAGTTTTCAAATAATTTTTCTCATTCTGTAGGTTGTCTATTTACCCCATTGATAGCTTCCTTTGCTATACAGAAGCTCTTAAGTTTAATTAGATCCCATTTGTCAATTTTTGCTTTTGTTGCAATTGCTTTTGGCATCTTCATCATAAAATTTTTGTCCATTCCTATGTCCAGGATGGTATTTTTAGGTTATCTTTCAGGGGTATTATGGTTTTAGGTTTTACATTTAAGTCTTTAATCCATCCTGAGATAATTTTTTTATATGGTGTAAGGAAGGGGTACAATTTCAGTCTTGTCCATATGGCTAGCCAGTTATCCCAGTACCATTTATGGAATAAGGAATCCTTTCCCCATTGGTTGTTTTTGTTAGCTTTGTTGAAAGGTAAATAGTTGAACGTGTGCAACCTTATTTCTGGGTTTTCTATTCTGCACCATTGGTCTATGTGCCTGTCTTTGTACCAGTACCATGCTGTTTTGGTTACTGTAACCCTGTAGTATAGTTTGAGTTGGGTAATGTGATACTTCCAACCTTATTCTTTTTGCTTAGAATTGCCTTGGCTATTCAGGCTCTTTTTTGGTTCCAAATGAATTATAAAAATGTTGTTTCTATTTATGTGAAGAATGTCATTGGTGTTATGATAGGAATATCATTGAACCTGCAAGTTTCTTTGGGAGTTATGGCCATTTTAATAATATTGATTCTCCCTATCCATGTATATGGGATTTTTTCCATTCATTTGTGTCTTCTCTGATTTATTTGAGCAGTGTTTTGTAATTCTTATTGTAGAGACCTTTCACTTCCTTGGTTAGCTGTACTCCTAGGTCTTTTTATTCTTTTTGTAACTATTGTGAATGGAATTGCCTTCTTGATTTGGCTGTCAGCTTGGCTGTTGTTGGTGTATAGAAATGCTAGTAATTTGGGTACACTAATTTTATACCTGAAATTTAGCTGAAGTTGTTTTTCAGTTGAAGGAGCTTTGCAGACAAGGTTATGGCGTTTTCTACATATAAAATCATGTCATCTTCAAACTGGGATAGTTTGACTTTCTCTCTTTTTATTTGGATGCCCTCCATTTATTTCCTTTGCCTGATTGCTCTGGCTAAAAATTCCAATGCTATGTTGAATAGGAATTGTGAGACAGGCCATCTTTTTCTTGTGCTTGTTTTCAAGAGAAATGCTTACAGCTTTTGCCCTTTCAGTATGATGTTGGCCGTGGGTTTGTCACAGATGGCTCTTATTATTTTGAGGTATATTTCTTCAATACCTATTTTATTGTGAGTTTTTAACATGAAGAGTGTTGAATTTTATCAAAAGCCTTTTCTGCATCTGTTGAGATAATCATTTGGTTTTTGTCTTTAGTTCTGTATATGCAGTAAATCACATTTATTGATTTGTGTATGTTGAACTAACCTTGCATCCTGGAAATGAAGCCTATTTGTTCATGGTGGATATGCTTTCTAATGTGGTGCTGGATTTGGTTTGCAAGTGTTTTGTTGAGGATATTTGCATCTGTGTCATCAAGGATATTTGCCTGACATTTTCTAGTTGTGTCTCTGCCAGTTTCTGCTATCAGGATGATGCTGGCCTCATAGAATGAGTTGGGGAGGAGTTTCTCTTTAATTTTTGGGACTAGTTCTATTAGGAATGGTACCAGCTCTTCTTTGTACATTTGGTAGAATTCAGCTGTGAATCCATCTAGTCCTGGGGTTTTTTTGTTTGTTTGTTTTGGTAGGCTATTTATTACTGCTTCAATTTAAGGATTTTTGCATTTATGTTCACTGAGGTTACTGGCTTGAAGTTTTCTTTTTTTGTTTTGTTTCTGCAACATTTTAGTATCAGGATGATGCTAGCCTCATAAAGTGAGTTAGGGAGGGGTCCCTCCTCCTTAATTTTTTGAAATAGTTTCTTTAGGAATGGTACCAGTTCTTCTTTGTAGAGCTGGTAGAATTTGCCTATAAATCTGTGTGTTCCTGGGCTTGCTTTTTTTCTTTTTTCTTTTTTTTTTCTGATTGGTAGGCTATTTATTACTGATTCAATTTTGGAGCTCATTACTGGTCGGTTCAGGGATTCAATTTCTTCCTGGTTCAGCCTTGGGCTGGCATATATGTCCAGGAATTTATTCATCTTTTCTAGGTTTTCTAATTTGTGTTCGTAAAGGTATTCATAGTAGTTTCTGATGGTTATTTTTATTTCTGGGGCTCAGTGATAACATTGCCTTTGTCATTTCTAATTGTGTTTATTTGAATCTTCTCACTTTTCTTCTTTATTAGTCTAGCTAGTGGCCTATATCTCTTATTCATTTATTCAAAAAACCAACTCACAGGTTAGTTGATCCTTGAATGGTTTTTCTGGCTATTTTTTGTCTTCTGCTAGCTTTGGGGTTTATTTGTTCTTGCTTAATTCCTTCAGTTGTGACGTTAGGTTCTTAATTGAGATTTTTCTAACTTTTTGATACGGGCATTTAGTGCTATAAATTTTCCTTTTAAAACTACCATAGTTGTGTCCCAGAGATTCTGGTATGTTGCATATTTGTTCTCATTAGTTTCAAATAACTTCCTAATTTCTGCCATAATTTCATTATTTACCTTAAAGTTATTCAGGAGCATGTTCATCAATTTCCTTTTAATTCCATGGTTTTGAGTGATTTTCATAGTCTTGACTTATATTTTTATTTTGCTGTGGTCCAGCAGTGAGTTTGGTATGATTTCAGCTCTTTTGTATTTGCTGAGGATTGTTTTGTGTCCAATTCTGTGGTCAATCTTAGAGTATGTGCCATGTGGCAATAGGAAGAATTTATATTTTGGTTTTGTGGTGAAGAGATTTGTAGAGATTTATCATCCATTTGGCACAGTATTGAGTTCAGGTCCTGAATATCATTGCTGATTTTATGCCTTACTGATCTGTCTAATACTCTCAGTGGAGTGTTGAAGTTTCCTGCTATTATTTTTTGAGAGTCTGTGAATCTGTGTCTTTTTGCAGGTCTCTAAGAACTTGCCTTGAATCTGGGTGCTCCTGTGTTGGGTGCATATATATCTAGGATATTTAGATATTGTTGTTAAAATGAAACCATTACAATTATGTAATGCCCTTCTTTGTCTTTTTTAATCTTTGTTGATTTGAAGTCTGGTTTTTTCTTTTTCTTTTTTTTTTTCTCCAGAAACTAGGATTGCATCCCCTGCTTTTTTCTGTTTTCCATTTGCTTGGTAGATTTTTCACTATTTCTTTATTTTGAGCCTATGGGTGTCATTAAATGTGAGATTGGTCTCTCAAAGACAACATACCATTGGGTTTTGCTTTTTTATCCAGATTGCCACTCTGTGCTTTCTAATGGAGGATTTATCTCATTTACATTCAAAATTAGTGTCAATATGTGTGGATTTTATCCTTTAATTGTGTTGTTAGCTGGTTATTATTCTGGCTTGTTGGTGTGGTTGTTTTATACAGTCACTGATCTGTGTATTTAAGTGTGTTTTTTTGTATTAGCTGGTAGCAACTTTTTTTTCTTCTATATTTAGTGCTTCTTTAAAAGTCTCTTTGTAAAGCAGATTTGGTGGTAATGAATTCCCTCATCATTACCTTATCTGAAAAGTATCTTATTTCTTTTTTGCTTAGGAAGTTTAGATTGTCTAAATGTGAAATTCTTGGTAGAAGATTTTTTTCTTTAAGAATGTTGAATATAGGTCCCCAATCTTTTATGGCTTTTAGTGTTTCAGTTGAGATATGTGTTTTTTGCCCGATGGGGCTCCCTTTGTAAGTGACCTGCCTTTTCTCTCTAGCTGCCTTTAACATTCTTTGATTTCAACCTTGGAAAATTTGATGATTATGTCTTGGGGATGATTTTCTTGTGTAGAATCTTGCAGGAGTTCTCTGTATTTCCTAAATTTGACTGTTAGCCTCTCTAACAAGGTTGGGGAAATTCTCATGGACAATATTCTGAAATACGTTTTCCAAGTTGTTTGCTCACCCTTTCAGGGATGTCAATGATTCATCTGTTTGGCCTCTTTACATAATCCCATACTTGGGAGAGGTTTTCTTCTTTCCTTTTTATTTTTTCATTTTTTTCTGACTGTCTTAGAGAGCCAGTCTTCAAGTTCTGAGATTCTTTTCTCAGCATGGTTTATCCTGCTGTTAAACTTGTTATTGGATTGTGAAATTTTTGTATTGTGTTATTCAGCTCTGCCAGGTACATCAGCATCTTTTTATGCCTGCTATTGTGTACTTCAGCTCTTTTATTATTTCATTCTGATTCTCAGTTTCCTTGGTTTGGGTTTTGCCATTTTCCTGAATCTCAATGATCTTCTTTTCGATCCATATTCTGAATTCTATTTCTATCATTTCAGCCACTTCAGCCTGATTAAGAACTCTTGTTGGAGAATTCATGAACTTGTTTGGAGGACATACAACACTCTGGCCATCTGAGTTATCAGAGTTCGTGTGTTGATTCTTTCTGATCTCTGTATGTGGATGTTCCTTTAACTGTAGTATAGATTGAATGCAGTCAACAGACTAGTTTTCTAGATGTTTTCACCAGGCCAGGGCTTTGTAAATGGCCTTTATTTCAAGCTGATTTCTTGTCTTTCATTTTGGAGGGGGTGTGTTAGCAAGGTATTTTGAGGACTGAAGTCTTGGACACTTAGACATATTGCTCAGTTGGTAGACTCTTGCTTAGTTGTGTGGCTTCCCTGTGTTTCCTCAGTTACAGCGGTGTTCCTTTTCAGTGCTCTGAAACTAGGTTCCTCTCCCCCTTGAGTGCTGGCTGAAGATATTAGCTTGGCACCCCTGGGCTGCCCATTGCAACTCTGGGATGATCTCACTGTTTATGTTCCTACCCCAACATTAAGGCAGCAGAAGAAGAAACTTTAGTCGTAGTTGTGGCCAAAGGTCTTTTGCTTGTCAGGTCTTTTGCTTGTCTTCTGGAGGCTCCACCCCATGGAGATGTAGGTCAGCAATCACTCAGTACAGTCAGTCCAGGATGAAGTGTCTGTGCTGTGGGCCCAAGGCAAAGGTTTTCTGTCTTGTTATGAGCAGTGGGGAGTATGTGGGACCTGTGGGAAACAGACTGACTTCCTCTCTTTGGGTTGCCTGCAGCTTGTTGGAGATTTGGATAAGGCACTTAGGGTCTCTTTGATACTTCATTAGTCTGAGAGTAGCAAGGGCAGTTCCACTGCAGAGGCAGTGGCAGAGAGGCTTTCAGTTGCCCCTGAGGGACCGTGTCCAGGAAGTTGTAGTGCTGCTCCTGGCTCAATAGCTCTGGCAGCAGCTGGCTGGAGGCCAAGGCCTGGAGGACATACATGGTGTGGAGATACATGAATGGGCACTCATGTAACAGTGTGGACAATTTTTTATAGGGCTTCTGTGGTATGCTGCAGGCTCAGTCCAGTCCCTAGACACCTCAGATTTTCCAGTACCTGGAGGTATCAACTGCGAAGGCTGCAAACCAGCAAAGATGGCAGCTTGCTGACAGAGAAATACGGGCATGTTGCTGCTTGAAAGAACTTGTAGGAAGTGGCTAGATACCCCATCTGGGGGGTCCCACACAGTGAAGAGGAATGAGATTGGGGACGAGCTTTAAAAAGAATTCTAGCCACATTTTCATAGAGCAGCTGTGCTGTATACTGTGGTTCTACTTCAGCCCCTGGTAGGCTTGGACATTCTAAAGCCCAAAGGTTGCAACAGCTAAGTCACTCAAATAGCGAAGATGGTGGTCTGCCCCACCATCTTGGATTTCTGTCCTAGGGATGTTCTAAATCTCTGTCAGCTAGAGAGCACTGGTCGGGTGGCTGGAGACCCTGTTTGGGAGGTCTTGCCCAGTAAGGAAGAATGGGATCAGAGACCCACTTAAAAAAACAGTTTGGCTACATTTTGGTAGAGCAGCTATGCTGTTCTGGAAGACCATTTCTGCCCCCAGTCACTTGGACTCTCTAAATACCAAAGGCTGGAATGGCTAGGTCACCCAAATAGCAAAGATGGCAGCCTGCAGCTCCCCTTGAGAGCTCTGTCTTAGGGAGGTACACTGCTGCTACCACTGGCTGGCTAGAATTCCAAGCCAGTGGGTCTTATCAGGTGCTGTCGAAGTGGGACCTGCAGACTGTTGCCATACATTCCCCTGATTCAGCCCCTTTCCTAGAGTTATGTACAGGGGTCTAACCTCTTTGTTTGTTGGACTTGTAGCTACTTTTGCCAGGAAGCCCAGAAAGCCTGGATATTTAAGGCTCCTGGGGCTCTGCGTGTGCCTGAGTGGCTGCTCTACCAAGCCTTTGCGTAGCTCTGTGAGCTCTGTGTGTCCATCTGAGGGCCCTGGTAGAGTGGGTTTGTGAGGGGATCTCCTGACCCAAGGGTTGCAAAGATCCATGGAAGAAGCATGGTTTCCTGGAGTCACTCATTCACTTACCACTTCCCTAGGCTGGAGCGGTTCCCTGGCTCCATGTTGCTCCTGGGTGGGCTGTCGTCCTGTCTTGTTTTTCTCTGTTCTCCATGGGTCAAGAACAGAGATTTGATTCTCTGGTTAGTCCCATTGCTTGTACCTGAATGTTTCCGTTGAAGGTTATGTATTAGTCCCATCCAATCCTCTTTGTGAGAGCCGCACACCCTAGCTACTTCTAGTCAGCCATTCTGGCCACCTCCCCTGCCCCCCAGATACTGCCTTTTTCTTTCTCTCTTTTTCCTTTTCTCCCTCAACACATTCCCTTCCACAAATGCATACTGCTAGACACACACACACACACTCAAAAATGAGAGTTTTGACATTTTTCACATGGAATTGGCAAGATGGCAAATCCAGCCTGCCCTGTGTTTCAGTAAGTATGCTATGGAAATAGACCTCATTATAAACATAAGGTGTTAGGAAGGTATCTTAGAACATATTCAAATAAAGAATTAATTATTTTCTGGATGATGTGTTTCTCAACATGGCCTTATAATCCTACAACCTGCTTATGTCAAATACTAAAGTAGCTACATGTGCAATCCATCAAAACTTTCCACATTATCTGATCTCCAGTTATTTTTTTTCAACTGGGTATTGAGGGTGACTACTTTCCTCTGTAATTTGTCAGCCCAAAATATGTGGCAGCCAGTAAGAAACTGGGTAAATAAAAACTGAAGATAGAAACTTGACCTTTATGTACTATAGAGCACGGACATCTTGTTCGTTTCCTGGCTCCTCTTAGAGGATTTATGCAAAGCCTGTGATGATTGCAGCCATGATAGATCAGGTGCATTTCATGGAGGCCTACGACTATCAGCTCAGAGATGGATGTAGCTGACAGAGAAATTACTCATTATGTTAGAAAGTATCCTTTTGCTTAAAACTATTCCTCTGATTTTCATTGAAAATTTTGATTTTACACAGTGTATGAAAGTGAAAGTTAATTCACATAAATAAGAAAATAGTACCAATATAAATTTTCAAACATATTTATTTTTCAATTGATCAGGAGAGAAGAATCTTTATGCCTTTGAATAGAGATGTCTTTATGAACCCCTCAACCCAAAAATGATGGCTGAAGAAAAATAATAAGACACAGTTATCTCCATATTGGAACATATTTTTAAGTGATAATGTAGTTCACTGAGACACAAAATAAAGAAGCTAATAAGAGAATAATTCATCTGGGGATATTCTGAGTTTTGAATATCTGAAGGGAAATTGGCTGGAGCTAATAGTTTGGGTTAGAAGTGTAATTCAGGGATTTCTCAAAAAGTAGGTGTACTGTAAGTGTGGATGGTGAGAGATCTTTGAGTGAGAAACTGACAAAATCAGGGAAAAAAGACTTGAGAGATACTGATATCTGAAGAAAAGCAGCAGAAGAAAAGTCAATAAGTGTAACCAAGAATAAATGACCAGAAGGAAAGTAGGGAAGTAAAGAAAGCAAAAGGAAGTCAGAATTTTAAGAAGAAAATAACCACTGTGCTATTCAGCTTGGGTTGCTCTAAAAAAATTACCATAGACTCAGTGACTTAAATGCAAACATTTATTTATTGCTGTACATGCAAGGTGAGAGTGCTGGAAATCTGGGATTATAATGTCAGCATGGTCAAGTTTGGTGATGGTCCTCATCCAGGTTGCAGACTGCCAACTTCTTGTTCTGTCTTCACATGATGGTGGGAAAAAGAAAGAGGGCTTTATGGGGGTCTCTTTTATAAGAGATTAGTTAATCTCATTCATGTGGGTTCAAACTTCATGACCTAAACACTTCTCAAACCCTTCCTGTCCCCCGCCTAATACCGTCAGCTTAGGAGTGTTAGGATTTCAACATCGAAATTTTGGGGGACACAAACATTCAGTCCAATAACACCAACTAAAAAGAAAATACTAAAGCATCATTAGAGAACATGAAAAAAAGTATATTGTATTTTCTAAGCAGGGGATCTTTGTTAAAATTTTTATGTTCTGTTTAATATGTAGAGTCAGGATCAGAAGACATTGTAATCAATTAGAAAACTATTGTCTAGGGAAGTCTGGCTATGAAGAAAAGGACTGAAAGAAGGTTTTTTAAAAGTTTGCAGGACAGAAAAGACATATTATTTTAGGATGTAAGATATAGGGCCACCTTTAAAGTCTTAATGATAGAGACAATAGAGGGAAATTTACCGTGAAACCAAGGAACCAAGGTTAAACATTAAGAACTGAAAGGGTGCCTGGCAAAATGCTTTTGTGTTCTTTGTAAAAGACACAAAAGTAATACATCGTGACATATTATTAAGACAACTATCTCTTCTATGAATCCTCCTGCACACATGCCTACTTCCAATTATATTGGAGAGGTATGCACATGTTGAAGATAAGGCTAAAGAGTAGTAAATTTGGGTCTATGTTATTTTATCCATGATTTGAAAGTGTTTCATTTTAATAAGTCTTGATAAAACAAGGATAAACAATAGGTTCCTGATTTGAAATACCTAAATTTTATCTTCTCTTCTCATATCCATCTTTAAAACAAAACAAATTACAAAAAAAGTGTCGAATGGGATTAATAGAAATAATTATGATATCAAGAAAGAATACAACAAAACAGTATAACAAAAAGTAATTAAAATTCAGATTGTAAATCAAAATAGTAATAACAGGAAGAGATAAAGTTCTATTAGAAGTAATGAAGAAGCTCTTGTATTTGTCTGATGAGTCAATTAATGAAGAGGAGTGAGTTATATGAACTGCATTGAAATATAATTAAATTTCTTGCTGGTTTAATTAGAAATGCTGACATCAACACAGATAACATAGAACATTATGCCACTGAAATGAGTTATTGACAGCAAATTGGTTAATGAACATCATTATTTGAAATAATATTTAGGATTAGGAAGAAGAAAACCTAAAATACACTGAATTCTTAAAATTAATATAAAAGAAGTTCCCCAAATTAAAAAAAAAATCCTAAACATTAAATGACACTATCGGTATGAGTTGTAAACCTGATATAACATGTTTATACCATTCATTAACAAAACACACTATGCTCATGAAAAAAAGGAGTCCTCATTATCTCTAGAAAGGATAAAAAAAATCTCTGTCTTATTAAAAGAAGATCAGAAATATGCAGCCAAAATTGTAGGGAGAATGGTGTTTTGAGCAGTCCATCAATAAAAATGTTTTCCGGGGCTGTTTTTTGAAGGTATATGTCAGTTTTTTCAAATTTGTTGTGATCACCTTTGACAGTATAAACAAACATTCTCTATGTAATTAATTTTGTATTTAAAATTTTATATTTCTTTCTTAAAAAGAACAACCAAACTGTATAAATTTTAGGCCAGACAAACCAGTCATCTGCCCATGAGAGTTAATAAAGACAGACAAGTGAGAGAGTATTAGAGTCAGGGAGGATTACTTAGATGTACTGTGTCTAGCTACATACCAAGACTGAGAGAGGTTACATAATAGGAGAGCAAAGAGAAGTGACAACTGTTTCTTTAAATGTTGACAGCTTTTAGCTTCTCAAGGAAAGAAAAAGGGTCTTTTGCAGGTTTAGGGAAAGTGTAGAGAGTGAGGACAGGAAAGACTGTTAATGGGCAAGTCTCTTCATACAAACGATATATCGTGATTGTGACCATAATAGTGGCTGTAATTTACTGAATAATTATACATTTTTAATTCTGTGTTTCTGAGACACATATATATCAGCAGATGGACAATACACAAAATAATCTGTAATTCTCACAGCAAGCTGATCCATTAGCCGAAAATATTCCTATTCTGTGGTTGATGATATTCCTATTCTGTGAAGATACGAAAATTAGTTGGATTGTTTTAGGTCTGACAGCTAGAAAAAGGCAAAATTCTGCAGTGTGCATTCTTTCCTCTGCATCACACTGCCTCCCCGAGTAAGTTTAAGCACATTATGAAAAAAAATTGAAATATATATATACCTTCAAGGATTCCTGTTTAATTTCTACTACTACAAGGCATTGTGGGTTTTTTTAATTTTATTTTTTTATTCTTGAGATGATTTTCACTGTGTTTCAGCAATATTATTACCTTCTACTTTCCAGTTATGACACAAAACATGCTACTAAAATAACAGGTGAAAATAGAATGGTTAAAGATTAGTAATTTATGATCACCCTATATTAATTGATTTTGTACTAGTCTTACCAGCAAAATCATTCCCATCATATGGCATTCTTAAGTATAGGATTTTAGTTTTAGATTTATTTGAAAAATAACACTATTCTGTAGTGAGCATGTGGCCCTTTCCAGTCATTTAAACAGGAAGAAAAGAAGGTAGCAGATGACACTGCCCTAACTCTAAGACTCTCACAAGAGAAAAGATAAGGAATAACTCGTTTTTAACATTTTTTATTTTAGGGAGCAACTCATACTAAACTTTAGACATCTGCAAGAACACACACTTGTTTTAAGTGAAGTTGTGGTCCTTAACATTGTTTATTATTGTAGTCCATGACTATCACTTTGTGTTTCCACACATCTAATTTTTTTAGTCCTGAATTTTATCTATTTGCCATCATCACTGAAGTGTCAGTGAACATCAATTTCCGAGAGAAAGAGCTGTTACTATAGAAGCTGAAATTTTTTGTGCTAACAAAAGACTTAGGGTAGAAGAAGATGTGAAAGGCACACATGACAGGCACATACTACTACTTACTTTAGTAGTAAGGCTATTACTGAGCCTTATTTCCTATCATTTTTTAAAGTTTTTATTATGTTAAGCACAATATGACATCTACTCACTTTACGAAATTTTTAACATACAGTATGGTAGTGTTAACTATAAACACAGTATTGCACAGCTGATTTCTATAACATTTTTACTTTGCGTAACTGAAACTTTATACTGTTTGAAAAGCAACTCCTGATTTCCCCTCCCCACAGCCTGTAACAACCACCATTCTTTTTTCTCTTTCAATGAGTTTGACTATTTTAGATACCTCATGTAAATGGAATCATGTAGAATTTGCATATCTGTGTCTGGCTTATATCACTTAGCATAATTTCCTCAAAATTCTTGAATGTTGTAGCATATGACAAGATTTTCTTCTTGTTATGGCTGGATAATATTCCAGTGTATGTATATACCATGTGTTATAGACATATAAGTTATTTCCACCTCTTGACTACTGTAAATAATGCTACCATGAACACTGAAGTGCAGCTATCCCTTCAAGATTCCAATTTAAATTTTTTTTTTGGAAAAATACCTTTATGTGCGATTGCTGTACCACATTATAGTTCTCTTTTTATCTTTTTAGATACATCCATACTGTTTTTCTGTAAAGCTGTATCATCTTACATTCCTACCAACAGTGCATAATGGGTTACAATTTCTCCACATTTTTGCCAACAGTTGAATTTTGTTTGTTTGTTTTATAATGGCCATGTTAAAAGGTGTGAGGTGATAGTTCATTGTGACTTTCATCTGCATTTCCTGGATGATTCCTGGTGTTGAGCACCCTTTCCTACACCTGGTGGCCATTTGTATGTCTTCTTCAGAGACGTGTCTACTCAAGTCTTTTGCCCACTTTTAATTATTTCTTTTCTTTTTTCTTTTCTTTCTTTCTTTCTTTCTTTTTTTTTATTTGCTATTGATTTGAAAAAGTTGGCTACATATTTTGCATATTAACTCCTTATCAGATATATAGTTTGCAAATATTTTCTCCCATTCCAAAGGCTGCCTTTCCTCTGTTTGTTTCCTTTGCTGGGCAGAAGATTTTTAATTTGATGTAGTCCTACTTGTCTAGTTTTGGTTTCATTGCCTGTAATTTTGATGTCGCATGCAAGAAATCATTGCCGAGACCAATGACTTGATACCTTCCCCCTAGGTTTCTAATAGGATTTCTACAATTTCACTCTTATGTTTAAATCTTTAATCTGTTTTGATTTAATATTTGTGTACAATGCAACACAAGGGTTCAAAATCATTAGTTTGCATGTGAATATCCACACTTCCTGTCACTGTTTACTGAAGGGACTATTCTTTCCACATTCTGTAGTCTTGGCACTCTTGTCAAGCATGAGTTGAACATAGACTTATGGACTCTCTATTCTGTTCCACTGATCTATGTGTCTGTCTTTAAATCACTACCATATTGTTTTGAAAACTGTAGTTTCATGATGTTTTGAAACCATAAAATATGAGGCTTATAAATTTGTTCTTCTTTCTCAAAATTTGTCTATTCAGGGTTCTTTGTGGTTTCATATGCCTTTTTTTCTATTTCTTTTTAAAATGCTATTCGTATTTTGTTAAGGATTGGATTGAATTTGTAAATTGTTTGGGGTAATGTGAACATTTTAATTATATAAAGTCTTCAAGGCCATGAACACAGAATTTATTTCCATTTATTTGTGTCTTCTTCAGTTTCTTTCATCAATATTTTATAGTTTTCAGTGTACAAATCTTTCATCTCCTAGCTTAAATTTATTATTTTTTTTCTTTTTCATACTAATGTACATGAGGTCCTTATTTTCAGTTTTCTTATTGGATTAGTCATCATCACTATATAGAAACACAAGTGATTTTTATGCCAGGCCTGGTGGCTCATGCCTATAATCCCAGCACTTTGGGAGGCTGAGACCGGTGGATCACCTGAGGTCAGGAGTTCGAGACTAGCTTGGCCAACATGCTTAAACCTCACCTTTACCCAAAATATAAAATTAGCCCAGCATAGTGGCGCACACCTGTAGTACCAACTACTTGGGAGACTGAGGCAGGAGAATGGCTCGAATCCAGGATGCGGCAGTTGCAGTGAGCCAAGATCATGCCATCGCACTTCAGCCTGGGGGACAAAAGTGAAACTCAGTCTCAAAAAACAAAACAAATTACCACAACCACAACTGATTTTTGAGTGTTGGTTTTATATCTATCAATTTTGTGGAATTTGTTCATTACTTCTGAGTTTTCTTGTGTGTAGAATCTTTAACATTTTCTATATATAAGATTATGTCATCCAAGAACAGACAATTGTACTTGGTTTTCTTTTTCTGATTTTGATGCCTTTTATTTCTCTTGCTTAATTGCTCTGTCTAGGATTTTCAGTCCTATGTTGAACTGAAGTGGTGATAGTGGGCACCTTTGCCTTGTTCTTAAAACCAGAGGAAAAGCTTTCAGATTTTCACCATTGTTTATTATGTTACCTGTGAGTTTTTTCATATATGGCTGGCATTAGATTGAGGTAATTTCCACCTATTTCTAGTTTACTGAGAGTATTTTATCAAGAAACGATGTTGAATTTTGTCAAATGCTTTTTCAACATCTATTATATTCAGGTAATCATGTCATTTTTATTCTTTGTACTCTTAATGTGGTTTATTATATTCATTGATTTTCATATGTTGAATCATCCTTGCATCCCAGGTTAAATCCCATGTAGTTATGATGTATTGTCATTTTAATGTGATTAAATTCTGATTGCTAATATTTTGATGAGGATTTTTAAAATCTATATTCATTAGGAATCATGGTCTGTAGTTTTCTTTTCTTGTAGGGTCTTCATCTGGCTTTGATATTAGGGAAGTTCTGGAGTCGAAGATGATTCTGCAGTGTTGCTTTTCTCCAATTTTTTGAAGAGTTTGAGAAGGATTGGCTTTAATTCTTAAATGTTTGGTAGAATTCAGTGTTGAAACTGTCTTGTGCTGGGCTTGTCTTTGTTGGGAGGTTTAGGATGGATGCTTCAATCTTCTTACTAATATATCTGTTTATATTTTCCATTCCCTAATGTATCAGTCTGGTAGCTTGTATGTTCTATGAATGTATCTATTTCTTCTAAGTTATTCATTTGTTGGTATATAATTGTTCACAGAAGTCTCTTATGATTCTTTCATATTTCTGTGGCATTGGTTGTAATGTTTCCTCTCTCATTTTGGATTTTGTGTATTCTGCCTGTTTTTTTTTAAGTCTAGCTCAAAGTTAATTTTATTTATATTTTAAGAAAAACAACTCTGTGATATTTTGATATTTTTCTGTCAGTTTTCTATGCTCCATTTTGTTTATTTCTGCTTTATTAAATATTTTATTCCTTATTCTAATTTTTGGCTTAGGTTGATCTTCTTATAATATTTGAGTTGTGAAGTTAAGATTGTTTATTTGAGACATTTGCTATTTTTTTTTAATGTTGTCATATTAAAGTTCCACTTAGTACTGCTTTTGCTGAATCCCATAGGTTTTAGTATGTTGTGTTTTTATTTTCATATGTCTCAACATGCTTTCTAGTTTCCCTCTTGGTTTATGCTTTAATCCATTGGCTGTTCAAGACTGTTGTTTAATTTCCATATGTGTGTGAATTTTCCAGTTTTCCTTCCTTCTCCTATTGATTTCTAATTTTATTGCATTTATTTGGAAAAAACTTGGTATGATTTCAAATCTTCTTAAATTTGTTAAGTCTTTTTTTTTGTGGCCCAACATAGGATCTATCCTGAAGAATGTTTCATGTGCTCTTCAGGAGAATGTATTCTGTTGATGTTTGAGGAATGTTGTGTATATATTGATATGTCCTTTAGCCATAGTGTTGCTTATGTCCTATGTTTGCTTCTCGATCTTCTGCATGGTTGTTCTATCCATTATTGAATGTGGATTAATGAAACGTCTTACCTTTATAACCTGTTATTTTCTTCAGATCTGTCAATGTTTGTGTTACACATTTAAGTACTCTGGTGTTGGGTGTGTGTATTTATATGTATGTGTGTATATGTATGGTATGTGTATTTATGTGTGTATGCATATAAATATACATAAATACAAAATTATTAATGTTCCCATTCTGTTGGTTGCCAGTTCACTCGATTGATAGTTTCTTTTGCTGTGCAGAAGCTATTAAGTTTAATTAGATCCCATTTGACTATTTTGGCTTTTGTTGCCATTGCTTGTAGTGTTTTAGTAATGAAGTCCTTGCCCATGCCTATGTCCTGAATGGTTTTGCCTAGGTTTTCTTCTAAAGATTTTATGGTGTTAGGCTTCATGTTTAAATCTTTAATCCATCTGGAGTTAACTTTTTATAAGGTGTAAGAAAGGGATCCAGTTTCAGTTTTTTGCATATGGCTATCCTGTTTTCCCAACACCATTTATTAAATAGGGAATCCATTCCCTGTTGCTTGTTTTTGTCAGGTTTGTCGAAGATCAGATGGTTGTAGTTGTGTGGCATTCTTTCTGACGCTTCCATTCCATTCAGTTGGTCTGTATCTCTGTTTTGGTACCAGTACCATGCTGTTTTGATTACTGTAGCCTTGTAGTATAGTTTGAAGTCAGGTAGTGTGGAGCCTTCAGCTTTGGTTTTTTTGTTTTGTTTTGGTTTGGTTTGGTTTGGTTTTTTTTTTTGCTTAGGATTGTCTTGTCTATGTGGGCTCATGTTTGGTTCCATATGAAGTTTAAGGTGTTTTTTTCCAATTCTGTGAGGAAAGTAATTGGTAGCTTGATGGGGATAGCATTGAATCTATAAATTACTTTGAGCAGTATGGCCATTTTCATGATATTGATTCTTCCTAACCATGACCATGTAATGTTTTTCCATCTGTTTGTGTCCTCTGGTTTGTAGTTCTCCTTGAAAGGGTTTTTCACATCCCTTGTTAATTGTATTCCTAGATATTTTATTCTCTTTGTAGCAGTTGTAAATGGGAATTCACTCATGATTTGGCTCTCTATTATTGTTGTATAGGAATGCTTGCAATTTTTGCACACTGAGTTTGTATCCTGAGACTTTGCTGAAGTTGCTTATCAGCTTAAGATGATTTTTGGCTAAGATGATGGGGTTTTCTAAATATACAATCATGCCATCTGCAAATAGCTACAATTTTACATCCTCTCTTCCTTTTCGAATATCCTTATTTCTTTCTCTTGTCTGATGGCCCTAGCCAAAACTTCCAATGCTATGCTGATAATAGGAGTGGTGAGAGAGGGCATCCTTGACTTGTGCCAGTTTTCAAAGAGAATGGTTCCAACTTTTGCCCATTCAGTATGATATTGGCTGTGGGTTTGTCATAAATGGCTATTACTATTTTGAGATAAGATCACACCTAGTTTATTGAGAGTGTTTAGTCTACCCATCTGACACAGGGCTAATATCCAGAATCTACAGACAACTTAAACAAATTTACAAGAGAAAAACAACCTCATCAAAAAGTGGGCAAAGGACGTCAACAGACACTATTCAAAAGAAGACATTTATTTAGCCAACAAACATGAAAAAAAAAAAGCTCATCATCACTGGTCATTAGAGAAATGCAATTCAAAACCACAGTGCGATACTATCTCATGCCAGTTAGAATGGTGATCATTAAAAAATCAGGAGACAACAGATGCTGGAGAGGATGTGGAGAAATAGGAATGCTTTTATACTGTTGGTGGGAGTAAATTAATTCAACCGTTGTGGAAGACAGTGTGGTGATTCCTCAAGGATCTAGAAATAGAAATACCATTTGACTCAGCAATCCCATTACTGAGTTTATACCCAAAGGATTATAAATCATTCCATTATAAAGACACATGCACATGTATGTTCACTGTGGCACTGTTCACAATAGCAAAGACTTGGAACCAACCCAAATGTTCATCAATGATAGACTGGCTAAGGAAAATGTGGCACGTATACACCATAGAATACTATGCAGCCATAAAAAAGGATGAGTTCATGTCCTTTGCAGGGACATGGATGAAACGGGAAACCATCGTTCTCAGCAAACTGACACAAGAACAGAAAACCAAAGAGCACATGTTCTCACTCATAGGTGGATGTTAAACAACGAGAACACACAGACAGGGTGGGGAACAACACACACCAGGGCTTGGTGGGTGTGGAGCTAGGGGAGGAATAGCAGGGGGTAGGGGAATGGGGATGGGATAGTATTAGGAGAAATACCTAATGTAGATGATGGGGCAATGGATGCAGCAAACCACCACCATGGCACATGTATACCTATGTAACAAACCTGCATGATCTGTACATGTACCCCAGAAATTAAAGTATAATAAATACATTTTTACAAAAATTTATTAATGTTATTTTTTCTTGGATAACTGACCTTTTTAATTATTATATAATGTCCTTCTTTGTCTTCTGTGACCATTTTTTAACTTAAAGCCTGTTTTTCCTTATAAAAATATGGCTACTCCTGCTCTGATTTTTGTTTGTTTGTTTTACCATTTGTATAAACATCTTTTCTATCCCTTCACTTTCAGCCTGTCTGTCCTTATATCTATTGTGAGCCATTTGTATGCAGTGTCTTCTTCTTCTTTTTTTTAATCCATTCAGCTTCTCTGTGTATGCTGATTGGTGAGTTTATGTCTTTTACCTTTAATGTAATTATTGGTAAGGAAAGACTTACTATTGCTGTTTAGTTGTTTTCTATCTATCTAGTGGCTCTTTTGTTCCTCCTTTTCGTTCTTGCTAGATTCCTTTGGATTTTGGGGTATTTTGTGTTTTTTGTTTGTGTTTTATTTTTTAGAGACAGGCTTTCATTCTTTTCTTATTTATCTTTGTATATATTCTATAGATTTTCTCTTCATGACTGCCATGAGGCTTACATATATTATAGTTATAAATAACCTGTTTTAAGCTAATAACAATTTATCAAGCACATACAAGAACTCTGCTCTTCTACAAACCCCACCCATTTTATGTTATTGATGTCACAAATATTTTTTATTATGCATACACTAATATATTTTATATTTATTGTTATTTTGTACCTTATCTTTGGACTTCAAAATATCACATGTACCCCATAAATAATTACAATGATTCTGTATCCACAATAATTAAAATATTTTTAAAAGAAACTATTAAAAATGTGATTTATTTCCCAGCTTACCAATATTAGCGCGTTCTCATTTGTGTATGTATTTACCTTTACCAGTGAGCTTTATGCTTTCATCTTGCTGCTTAGTATTTTTTTTATTTTAACTTACAGAATTCAATTTAGCATTCTTTCAAGGCAGGTCTAGTGTTGGTAAACTAGCGCACCTTTTCTTTGTTGGTTTTTCTCTCTATTTTATTTTTGAACAACAGTTTTGCTGGATACCATTTTAATAGTTGGCAGTTTTTGTCATTCAGCACTTTAATAAAAACATGTCACTCTTTTCTGCCTTATATGATTTCTTTTGAGAAATCCACAAATTATCTTATGGGGTTTCCTTGTACATTGCTTTTTTCATGACGCATTCAAAATTCTCTTTAACATTTCACAATGTGATTATAATATACCTTGTTGTGGTCTATTCGGTTTCATCCTGTATGAAATTTATTGGACTTCTTGAATTTGACATTTATTTTCTTCCCCAGATTTTGGAAGTTTTCAAACATATTTTCTTTATGTAAATCTTTTTCCCTTCTCTCTCTTTTCTCTTTCTGAGACACTCATAATTTGTATGTTGGTATGTTAATGTTGTCCCATAAGCTCCCTAGGCTTTCTTCACTATTTTTTCTTTTTTTTTCCCCCCCTCGGATGACCTGTGTTAAAGTTCTGACTGGATCATTTCAAATGACTTATCTACAAGTTTACTGATTGTTTTTGTTCTACTTAATCAACTCTTCTATTTAGCTCCTCTACTAATTTCTGTTCAATTTTTGGATTTTTTTTAACTGTAAAATTGCTAATTTTAAAAATAACTTGTATCTTGGTTGAAAGTCTTACTTTGTTGATGAATCAATTTCTGGACTTCATTGAGCATCTTTATGAAGATTATTTTGAGTTATTTGTTTGGTAATCTTACACCCCTGTCTCTTTAGAATCAATTTCTATAGATTCATTTTGTTTCTTGATCAAGCAATGTTCCCTCTCTTTATAACCTTCACAACTTTGTGTTGATATCTTTGCATTCGAAAAAAGCAATCACCTCTAACATTATTTACAAACTGGCTTTGTACACGGAAAACCTTCACCAATCATTCCAACTAGAAATTCTGGGGACTTGTCAGCTCTTTTCTGTGGATGCATCTTCTCAGCGCATGTAGAATTTGCAGAATTTACAGAATTTGCAGAATTTGCTCTAAATTCTTAGAGCCATTTGCAGAATTCTTTTTTCAAGAGCTTGTAATCTCGTGCTCCCTCTGGTGTCTGTTTGCTGTACTGCAAGTCCACTGTGGCAGCCACACACCACCCAAGTCTCAGCAGCCCCTAGGCATTTAGACTATTCCAGGTTCTATGTGCATTCCAGGCAGGACAGCAGAGACAGAAACCAGTATTTCAGGCAGCCTCCTGAAAAGCTGCAATGTTGTACACATGCTCCAGTCTTCTCTTTCTTTCTAAGCAAGATACTTCTGAACTGTATGACCCTCTGTCAGCTGTGCCAATATTTCTCTGGAGAAGCAACGTATCACCAGTTCCTTTCAGTTCACAGCAACCTTCAAGCATCTAGAATATCCTGGATCCCTTCAGTGCTCTAGGAGAGATGAAACAGACACCAGTCCCTTTGAAAGCCCCCCTGAAAAGTCATAACGTAAGGAGGTAGTGTCAAGTGTTTTCTTTTCTTCCTCAAGGAGAATCTGGAGCTAGGAGTTTCTTTTTGACCGTGAGGTACTATAATGAAGGGAGGGACGATGATGACAGGGTGCCACATGTTTTGTTCATGTTCTCCTGGGTCGCAGAAGTCTCTTAACTAGTTTGTAGATTTCTTACACGGAAAATTGGTTTCATGTATTGTTGAATTAGTGTCTCCGTGAGAGAAATGAGGGTCTGGGCCTTCCTGTTCTGTCATATTGCTCAGAAAACTCTTATTTCCTATTAATTTTTCACTTGTATAGTATATACAAGTCCTACTTGTTACTTTTAATTTAGTTTTACTGGGGACAGGACTAAATGGGTAATATGATTAATGAGCCTATAAATAAAATATATAAGTAAAGTTTAAAAATGATATAGAAAACAGTATAAAAAAGATATATGCAGCATTTAAAAATGTAAAATGGAGAAGCGTACTCTTGAGAAAACCTGCCTTGATTCAACTCCTGACTTCATCTGAATTTGGTTAGAAAAACAGAACCTCTACAAAATCATAGGAATAAAAATTTATATGGGAGACAGAGTTTACATTAGTTAGAAAAAAATTGTCAGGAAATTTTCTACTCCTTGTATCCATGCCCTCCCAATCTGACTCTGAACTTCATCATTTGAGTTATTAAATTCAGCCTACGTTTTGATGAAGTTGAATTTGTTCTTTCTTGTAGTATTTAGTTAGAATAGAGAACCAACTTTTTTCCAGCAACAACACTATGTTTGGCAGTGGTTGTTCACCAGCCACTACCCTGACTCCACACAAGAAAACAATGGTAATTTCAAAGGTAAACCAGGTGGTTCTTCAAGATCACAGGTAAATATACTCTAAAGTGAGTTGGTCCTAAGCTTCAGTTTCAGAGTTTTTTGGTAGCGATTTATCATAGTGTTCATTACAGATTACTTTAAAATGTTAAGTAGCAGGATTTTTCTGGATAAAACACTATTTCAGAAGAGCACTCCGAAATTCTAAAAAAATCATTGTACATGAACCCTATTCCGTAGTCTCCAGAAATATATAAGAACCTCTTAATTTTAGACAATATAGCTGTACTATATCAATTATGTTCATTAAAATTGGAGAAAGTGCTTTGATTGATTAATTTAAATCCTCATTTAACAGATAATGCTAAACCTAACACATTCTGTTAGGCTCTGTGTTGGATATAGATGTGAATCAGACAAAAAAAATCTTTCAAGTATAGTTCAAGAGAGGAATGGTTGTGTGTGTGTGTGTGTGTGTGTGTGTGTGTGTGTATATACACACACACATATATACATATATATACACACACACACACATATATATATAAAGTATTCTTATAAGAGATAGAAAATATGACATTTGCTTAAGAGTAATGAGAGTAATGTATATATATATATATATATACACATATGTATCTATGTGTATATATATATATATATATAGTATTCTTATATGAGATAGAAAATATTATGACATTTGCTTAAGATTAATGAGAGGTCTCAGAAAGGAGACCACTTGTAATTTGGAGACCTCAAATGATTCAATGGAGTAGGTGACAAATGAAATGGACCTTTAATACTAGAGAAATTTATTTTCAAAAAGTGAGAGAAACACAAGAATTTCTAAGTAGGGAAAAGAGCATGAGCATGAGGTGAGTAAACCTGGGGTATGCATAGGAAGTAGTAAATAATTCCATAAATCCATATATAAGGCTTACAAAAGGAAATATGGGAAGGTGTGCTTTAGACTGTAATCTGAAACTTCAAAGTCTTGGATTAAAATTTAAGATTCTATTGTCAATTGAGATCAGTTGACTGGGTGTTCTAGTGCTCCCCTAATAATAATCTGTTGAGTTGACCCCAGGAACTTTTGTAATCTACCCAGGTCTCAGTTTTATGTAAAATGAAGGAGATTGATATTTGAAGTCCTTTCCATATCTAAAAACATGATTGTTACATCTATTCCATAAATAACTAGGAAGTAATGAAGAATCCATGAAAAATAGAGCTAGACCTGTGGTTAAGAAAGTCATGTAAATGGTTTAGAAAAATTTAGGATTTCAGATAACGAGAAGAGCAACATTCTGTGTAAAGTGCAAAAAGTTCGAGGAAGAATAGAAGAGAGATGAGTGGGTTAAAAATAAATTGCAGACATAGAAATGACAGAACACTTCAACATATAATTTAGTATGAAAAGGGGGAATCTGATAAATAACATTTAATAAATTTTAAATATCATGCTCTAATATTTTAGTATTTATTAGTCTTCATAGTTTAAATTTTTAAAGAAACTGTTATGCACACGTGTGTGTGTGTGTGTTTGTGTATGTGCAGCATGCTGAAAGTAAATCGTTTCTTTCAAATGGAAGAGATGGTGTTTTAAAATTATTATTGATTAAAGAGGCATTGAACATAGCTCTGTTGGATTCTAAAATGGTAGTACATTTTGGAAGTCTCAATTTTCTTGAATGCTTCATTATTCATTCCATGGTAATTAATCTCCATAATTAGAACAAACATTTAAAACAGGGTGACTTTAGTGTGTGAACTATTAAACATAAAATTAATTACAGTGAAAAATAATTATATGGAAATATGTAGATTCCAGTTTAGAGAACTTCTGCTTCTAAGATAGCCTATGTAATTAAATATATATTTATATATATATGTGTGTGTTTATATAATATATATAATTAATTTATGTGATATAGATATATAGACTCAATTCCAACATCATATTTCAAGCTTGGCGATAAAGTTTTGAAGACATAATTATTACTTTAGTTTGTTCTCACGCCAAAAATTAATGTTGTCTTAGGTGATACTTAATATTGATTCTTCCTGTTAAGTTAAAATGGTAGTTTTCCAATTGTAATCACTGGGAAGTCTTATTAAAACACAGGTTTCTACTGCTCCCAAGTTTCTAATTCAGTAGGCGAAAGAATAGGGCCTGAAAATTTACATTGCTTACTAGACATTTTCTTTATTGCCCTATTGCACTGAAGACATTTAAATGGAGAAATATCATAAGGCATAATAATTTTGCCTTATAATTTAGGATCCCCCTCCATTGAAGTACAGAACAGTTTTATTATTGTTGTATGTTTCCCAGGCATTAGACATTTAAAATCACACAACTCCCCCCCACACACACATACATACACACACACGCACATACACATAAATGTAAAATTTGGAAACCTTATTGGGTTATCTAAAGACAAAGTTATATCACTTGTTATATGGTGATATGGTTTGACTGCGTCCCCGCCCAACTCTCATCTTGAATTCCCACATTTTGTGGGAGAAACCCAATGGGGGGGGTGATTAAATCATGAGAGTGGGTCTTTCTCATGCTGTTTTCATGATAGTGAATAAGTCTCACAAAATCTGATGGTTCTGTAAGGGGAAGTTTCCCTGCTCAAGTCCTCTCTCTTTTCCTGCTGGCATCCATGTAAGACGTGACTTGCTCCTCTTTGTCTTCCACCATGATTGTGAGGCTTGCCAAGCCACATGGAACTGTAAGTTCAATTTACCCTCTTTTTTTATAAGTTGCCCAGTCTCAGGTATGTCTTTATCAGCAGTGTGAAAACAGACTGATACATATGGATATTTAAAATTTTAGAAATTCGTTTTTGGGCTTCACTGATACTTTATAAACATAAGAGTGGAAAACCTAACCTTCAACATATAATGAAAAACCTAACCTTCAATATATAATGGATAAAACACTATTTCAGAAGAGCACTCCAAAATTCTAAAAAAATCATTGTACATGAACCCTATTCCATATTAACTTACACTACTTAATCTGAACGGTAGTGTAAGTAAACATAACTTCAGTTCCAAATCCTGAATATAAGACTCCATGTTGTTCAATACAAGGGTGAAAATGTTCAGAGGGCAAATTAATGATTTGTATTTTCATGTACTTACCCGTATTCCCTCCCATTTGGAAAAATCATTTGTCTCTTGAAACTCATAACATCTACAGTTCAAATTTTAATGCATTTAAAGCAAAGTTTTAAGAATGTCATTCATTCCTATTGCTTTATTTTTGATTCATAATGCATTTGTAATTATCTTACTCTACCAATAAAAACAGTCAACATTATAATTAACGTAGTATTTGGTGTATTTTACCTTTAGGATTTAGAATGCAGCCTCTATCCCATGGTACAAAATTTTAATTTTATTAAAAATTGAAAAAAATTAATATAAATAGGGTTATGCCAACTCTTTGATGTTTATTGTTTATTTTTTGCTTAAATAATATGGCCACATGATTTAAAATTTATAAGTCACAAATAAATTAGTTGGTTTCTTCCATTCCTATAAACCAATAATCTACCTCAGTAGAGGTAAATAAGGTTACGAGTTTTCTTTTTATCTTTTTAGAAATACAGAAATATGCTATGACTATAATCAAGTCTAAGTTAATGTTTTCCCTAATTTTATATAAACACTAAACTATATATACTGTTTTTTCCTTTTTGCACTAAAATACGTATCTTTGAGTTTATGATATATTAGTGTATAAGGAATTCCCTCAATCTTTTCTACTACTGTATAGTATTTAATTGGTTAATGTCATAGTCCATTTAGTGTTGCTATAAAAGAATACCTAAAAGTGGGTAATTTATTAGTTAAAGAGGTTAATTTGGTTCACAGCTCCTCAGACTGGACAAGAGACATGCTACTGGCACCTACTCAGCTTCTGGTGAGGGCCTAAGGCTACTTCCATTCATAGCAGAAGGCAGTGGAGAACCAGTATGTGCATAGATCACATGGCAAGAGCAGAAACGAAAGGAAAAGAGAGGGGAGGTGCCAGGCTCTTTTTAATAACCAGCTCTCATGGGTACTAGGTGAGTGAGAACTCCCTCTCCTTTTCCCCAAGGAAGAGCATTAATCTATTCATCAGAGATTTGCCCCCATGACCCAAAACCTCCCAGTAGTCCCCATGTTCAACGTCTGGTTTGAGGGCACAAAACATCCAAACTATAGCATCTGGATCATAATTTACATAAGCACTCTCCTGGCAATAGATACTTAGGTGACTTGTGACCCTTTGCTAAAACAAACAGTGACTAAATAAATTATTTTATACATATGCCACTTTACATTTGTGTATATGTGTTTATGTAATGAGTTCCTAGGAGTGGAATATCAAAGAGTTTGTATCTTTGTGCATTTTTACATTTTATACAGCAGTTCATGAGAGTGCCTGTTTCCCCCTTTGCTCATGAACATAACGTTTTACCAAGGTCTCAGATTCTTGGCAATCTGATAGTTCAAAATACCCTCTCTATAGAATCTCTATTTTCATTCTTTACTTTTGTGAGAGATTTAACAATTCTTCATATGTTTAAGATCAATTTTTATTTCCTTTTTTGGGAACTATTTCCTTTGCTAATTTTTCTATTGCACTGTGATTTTAAATAAGAGATCTTTAAATTTTAGAGAAGTCATCACTTTAAAGAACAATGTATCATTTAGGGGACAGCTTCTATCGCTATATTAAAAAATACCCAAATAGAGTAGTTTAAATGAACTAGAAGTTCCTTTTTATTTCTCTCATATAATAGTTTTGATAGACACACAGAGCCCAAGGATCAATATATGGCTTCCAATTATGGGTCCAATGTGACAGGTCTAGTTCTTACTGTCCCCAGAGATGAGAATGAAGAAATCTAGAGGAACCTACCAATAGTTGTTATAAGGGCAATATTTAAAGAGCATATATCTCACTCACAGTCAAACACTACTGGTCAGATATTTGATGAAGGACATATCTAGGTGTTGAGAATCTAGGAAATACAGTCTTTAGGTTGACATCTTCTGCATAAGGAAAATAATACTATAGAAGAAGAGTATAATGGCTTTGGGGACAAACTATCATTTTGCTGTCAGTTAAAAATAGAATTTTTTTCAGTTAATCATTTTGCCTTTGCTTATTCTGAATTTCATTCTAAAAAAATGATTGCTTACTTATATATCTGATTATGTAAAACTTTTATTTATGGCCTCAAGGCTTGGTGTCACCCTTAAAAGTATCTTTCTTATTCTGAGATTTTTTTTTAAATCTCCTACTCTTTCTTGTAGTAAGTCTTCTAGTAGTGGCAATACTCCCTTTTGCTTCTTTCTCTTCGTCCTTTGTTAATCATTTGAGATTTACAGTTTTAAATTGTTAGTTTCATTATCTGTCAAAATGTTTGACACCAAGGGTAAAATTTATGCTCTTTGTCTTTGGAATTATATATTCACACACATTCTAGTCTTAAATACTTTCTAAATGCTATTTAATTTGTGTGATTGTTCTTCATGGAAAGGTTTCAAGATATGGTGAACTTCTTTAATACATCAATTTCCTGAATCTATTGCTCTTTGAAAATTAAAAGGAACCTGTAGGGTATAAGGAGGCACATAAGATAACTTAAAAAACACCATGGAATACTATGCAGCCATGAAAACCATTGAGTTCGTGTCCTTTGTAGGGACATGGATGAACCTGGGAACCATCATTCTCAGCAAACTGACACAAGAACAGAAAATCAAATACCACATGTTCTCACACATAGGCAGGTGTTGAACAATGAGAACACTTGGACACAGAGGGGAGCATCACACACTGGGGTCTGTTGTGGGGAGCTATAGGAGGGATAGTGGGAGGGAGGGTGGTGGAGGGATAACGTGGGGAGAAATGTCAGGAATAGGTGATGGGAGGATGGTGGCAACAAACCACCTTGCCATGAATGTACGTATGCAACAATCTTGCATGATCTGCACATGTACCCCAGAATCTAAAGTACAATTTTTAAAAA
>CAUYQU010061997.1:0-22430 GCA_963574635.1 Cheracebus regulus | reverse complement strand
CCAAAATGGGTATTGGGTCCCCACTCTGCTCTTCCCGGGACAGGAGTGTGCCTTTCCCTTTCCTGGTGGCCATAAACCCACTCCCTCTCACTAAAGAAATGAGAAAAGAAAAAGTGTTCACAGCACCTTGAGTTATGTGAGGTGTGCAGAATCTATCAGTCCTAGAAGTCAGGAATATGGGACTTCAGTCACATACCTCATACCCATGCCCAGCGTGACTGTTTAAAGGCATTTTGTTCCTGACTAGCTTAACCCATTATCTTCCTGTTCCTGGAATCTGTGATACAAAAGACAATGCAGAGTCAATAAACAGCTTTTTCTTTTCTTTTCTTTTGAGACAGAGTCTCACTCTGTTGCCCTGGCTGGAGTGCAATGGTGCGACCTGGTCTCACTGCAACCTCCACCTCCCAGGTTCAAGCGGTTCTCCTACCTCAGCCTCCCAAGTAGCTGGGACTACAGGCACCCACCACCATGCCCAGCTAATTTTTGTATTTTTAGTAGAGACAGGGTTTCACCATCTTGGCCAGGCCTTGGCCTCCGAAAGTGCTGGGATTACAGGTCTGAGCCACTGTGCCCGGCGCAATTCATTTTTTATTAAATCAACAGTTTACAATATGACCATCTAAATATTGTTGACTAATAAGCTACGATTATTTCCTTTATTGTACAACCTTTTGTTTTCTCCAGTGTTGAAAACATTTTTCATTTGCTTTTCTTTTTTTTGAGAAGGAGTCTTGCTCACTCGCCCAAACTGGAGTGCAGTAGCGCGATCTCAGCTTACTGCAACCTCCACCTCCCGGGTTCAAGCGATTTTCTTGCCTCAGCCTCCCGAGTAGCTGGGATCACAGGCGCCCACCACCACGCCCACCTAATTTTTGTATTTTTAGTAGAGATGGGGTTTCACCACGTTGGCCAGGCTGGTCTCAAACTCCTGACCTCGGCTGGTCCGCCCGCCTCGCCCTCCCAAAGTGCTGAGATTACAGGCTTGAGACACTGCGCTCAGCCGTCATTTGCTTAATTTTCTACGCATCACCCAAATGTTCCAACAGACGTGTGGTTAAAGCCTTTTAATATCATTGTCCGCATGGTCAGAAGTATCAGATATCCCCCAGAAATCAATAAAATTTTAAAAATTTAAGTCAGTGAAGGAAATTGGACCGGGCGCGTTCGGAGTCGCCAACCCTGCTCTCCATCAGCAGGCGTTCCTGCACCTCATCTGACCCTCTCTGCCCAGAAAGGCTTAGGGGCTACCTCAGGACGTCCGCGAGGGGTGGCGCATTGGAGAAGAGAGAGAGTACGGCGGAACCTGACCCCGCGCAGGGCACCCATCGGCGGCTTGCAACTTCCCGGACCTCACCAACCTGTCCTCCAGGCGCGCCCGGCCAGGCCTGCACTACCTGCCCGACCCACCCCTCGGGGCCCCGCCTGAGACCGCGCCCCTTCCGCTGCCGTTGCTCCGTGCTTCCGCTTCCGGCGGCGTGGGTGGTGGTGGTGGCGGCGGCTGGGCGATGGCGGCTGGCGGCAGCGATCCGCGGGCTGGCGACGTAGAGGAAGACGCCTCACAGCTCATCTTTCCTAAAGGTTGGGCTCGGGCTGCCAGACTCTCCCGCGCCACTTCACGTGGTCCCCGCAGGCCTGGCGTTAAACGCGCTTCAGGCCTCAGCGGCGGCTTAGACAAACCCCTGCGCGTTGTAGTGCTGGGGAGGGAAAATGGAACTAGGAGGGTCCGCCTGGCCAAGTGGGTTATTTTATGTGATAACAGACTGCGAAGTTAAAGATAAATAAAGCCGGACACTCAGGTGGTAAGGACAGGTTTTAAACAGTAATATGCTGTTGCCCTGTGGGAAAGAGACCAGCGTGAAGCGAACTCAGCTTTGATTAGTACAAAACCTCTGGGCATTTTAAGGGAGAATTAGGGAATAGGTTGTGGGGAGCGGGGGCTCGGGGAAGTCAGGGAAGTGAGATATTTTAAAAAGCGGGAAGAGGAGGGTTGGTCCGTGTGAACCCACCGTGGTTTGTTGACTGGCGCACCTATCGAAGTTAGGCCCCCTACCTTCCCACTGAGACGGAGAGACGGAGGTCTATCTTCAGCTGTCAGCTGGAACAAACAAATTATTTTGGCAGCCTTGAGTTTTCTCAGGCACGCACTTTAAGCGGTTTATGGTGACCAAGGGGAGGCTATTCTTAGGGATGAGGTCTTCAGCTTAAGAACTTTACAGTTCTGTATACAATATATTGTATACAGCTATCTTACTCTTTATTGTTTGAGATAGGGTCTCACCCTGTTGTCGAGGCTGTAGTGTAGTGACAAGATCAGAGCTCACTGCAGCCTCAACCTCTTGGGCTCAAGCGATCCTTCCACCTCAGCCTCCCAAGTAGCTAGGACCACAGGTACATGCCCCCATCCTGGCTCATTAAAATTTTTTTTTGTAAAGACAGGGTCTCACTGTGTTGCCGAGGCTGGTCTCAAACTCCTGAGCTCAAGTGAGCCACAGCACATGACCTATCTTATTCTTTTATTTTTATTTTATTTTATTTTTTGAGACAGAGTCTCGCTCTGTTGCCCAGGCTGGAGTGCAGTGGTACGATCTCGGTTCACTGCAACCTCCGCCTCTTAAGTTCAAGCATTTCTCCTTCCTCAGCCTCTGGAGTAGCTGGGATTACAGGCGCGCCCGGGCCCTGCTAATTTCTGCATTTTTAGTAGAGATGGGGTTTCACCATGTTGGCTAGGCTGGTCTTGAACTCCTGACCTGGTGAGCTACCCGCCTCGGCCTCCCAAAGTGCTGGAGTTACAGGTGAGAGCCACTGCCCCCAGCCTGCAGATCTCACCTTTAAATTGGCTCTTGAATCCATAGACACAGCATTCAAAGGGACGCTGGGTCATAGAATTTAATTCTCTCATTTTTCCATTAAAGAAATGAGCTAAGACTTCATTTGGCATATTTGCTAGGGACCTGAAGTTTGCAAATTTGGGTTTAAATCCTGGCTTACTTTCTACTGTCCAGATGTCTTTGAGGTAGTATGTGAGCTTCCTAGGACTACTATAACAAATTACTGCAATCTACGTGGCTCACAACTGCAGAAATTTATTCTGTCACAATTCTGGAGGCCAGAGTGTGAAGTAAAGGTGCCCCCAAGGTTGGTTCCCTCTGGAAGCTCTACAGGAGAGTCCATCCCGTGCCTCTCTCCTGGGCTCTGGTGGCTTCCGACAACCATAGGTGCTCCTTGGTTTGTCACTGAGGAATTCCCATCTTTGCCTCGTCTTCACATGGCCACCTTCTCTGTGTGACTTTGTGTCAAACCTCCTCTCCTTCCCCTTAAAGAAAAGTCCATCCTAAATTCAAGAGGACTTCATCTGGAGATCCTTACCTTAATTACCCTATTTCCAAATAAAACTGCACTCCTGAGAACTAGGGTTTAAGACTTGGACACATCCTTCCAGGCACACTATTCAATACATTGCACTTAGTTATTTTCTTTCCCATGAGTGAAATGGGAATATTTCAACTCTGTTGGAGGTAACACACTTAGTGCAACTGTTGGAATGTGAAAGTTCATAATTTAAGCCTATGTAAATTGTAAACATTAAGGTTATCATTATAATTAGTAAATGTTTTCATGAGGTCAGAGAATGAATTAGTAGTGGCAGTGAGCCCACGTCCTCTGACCCCAAGCCCAGTGCTTTCCCGGAATTCCCTTTCACTGTTACGGGAGAGTAGCCGAGCCCCTCAGCCTCATGCATGTTCTTTCCATGTTGAGTTGTCCAAATCCTAACACTCAGGGCCAGCTTGGGAGAGACTGGAGAAACTAGCAGCCCGCATGGGGCTTGAAGAATCTGAGGCAGAGCCAACTCCAGTGAATTGAGGTGTAGCTTAGTCACAGATCCTAGAATGCAACTGCTAGGTAGTGAACTGTGGTGTTTAACTTCCAAACTGCAGATGTTCCCCATTCCCCTTAGCCCCAGCCTCGGGGCAATGTGGTCCTTCCTGACTGCTCAGGGGAGCAACCTCATTCCACTGCAATCACGATGGCGGCTCATGCAGCAGATTCATACCTAGTGTTGCTTAACTCCCCCGCCTCCCGCAAGGACCCAGCCTTGCTTAGGGAGTATCCTCTCTTCTTTCCATTCCTGATTCCCCCATCTTCACTCCCCAGCCGCCTCCCTGACCCCACCTGCGATTCCTCCAATCATTATTCCAGGCAGAGCAAGTCAGCCTATACTTTCATAGGCAATCGCCATGTTTACATAACAGCAAAAATGCTTTTGTTCACAGAACAAAGAAGTATATAAACAACTGGGAAGGAGGATTCTTTCTACAAGCCGAGCTGCCAATTAGAGAGTCATTTGCTGGAAGTGCTGTATCCAGGGGAACCCGCCCAACCTCAGACTCCTGACATCTGATACACGGGGTTTGTGGCAGTGCCCCCAGAAACTACACTCACCTCCACTAGGATGCCCTAAAACCTTTCATGCCACCATTCCATCATCTGGACTGGCTTTTTCCCACCCCAGTCTCAGCCCCTAACCCATCCTGCTTTTGCCTCCTTATCTCCTCTACTCATCTTTCAATTCCTGGCTCAGATGTCACTTTCTCAGGAAAGCCCCTCATCCCCTATAATATCCTCTTTCATGTCACTGTGCTGTCCTTCACGGCACGGAGCAGACTAAGAAATTATATGTTTATCTCTGCAATTATTTGATTAATGTCCAATAATGACAGGTAAGCCCCAGGTAAACAAATGTGTTCATTATTTTCGCCACTGTATCCTGGAATACATAATAAATGTTTGATAAGGCTTTCTGAATGAATGAATGAATGGGAAGTGCCTGTTAGGTTACAACATTCCTTTATTATACGCTGCTTAAGATCTTTCTCTAGTTCACACATGTGCATACACACCTCATCCAAAGGCCTCTGTGCATGGAAGAAAGGTAATTAAAGGCAGAACACAGTGACTCACTCCTGTAATCTCAGTTCTTTGGAAAGACAAGGCGGGTAGATCTCTTGAGGCCAGGAGGTCGAGACCAGCCTGGGCAACATGGAAAAACCCTGGCTCTATAAAAATTAGTCTTATAAGCCCATCTCTAAATAAATAATAAAATTTCTAAAAAGGTAATTAAAGAATGAAGTTGAGATGAAGGCACTGTTTATACCATAGACAACTTCTGCTCAAATATTAATACAAGCATCTCTTAAAAGTACCCTCATCTGGGCCCTTGAACCCTGGCCGGCATGGGAACGTAACTGACAATGCTGCCTTTGGGAACATGCTGAGTTCTGGAACATCGTGCGAGCCCATTCCTCACTCTCTGCCTTGCCACACTACTTCACCTCCCAGCCTACCAGACACATGGGCATTCGCAGCAACCTGGATGGAATTAGAGACCATGACGTTAAGCGATGTTACTCAGAAATGGAAAACCAAACACTGAATGTTCTCATTCATATGTGGGAACTAATCTACAAGGACGCAAAGGAGTACAAATGATACATCAGACTTTGGGGACTCAAAGGGTGGAGGGGGGTAAGGGATAAAAGACTATACATTGGGTACAGTGTACGCTGCTTGTGTAATGGAGGGGGGCATCAAAATCTCAGAAATTGCCACTAAAGAACTTATTCATGTAACCAGACACTACCTGTTCCTCAAAGACCTACTGAAGTAAAAAAAAAAATTCAAAAATAAAAATAAGTATCATTTACGCATTAACAAACTAGTCTTCTCTTATACCTTTGTGGTTATAGCTTCACCACCCCAGCGACTGGGCATGAGTTCCTACATGGAAGAGGAAAGGAAGAATGGGGTCAGAATCTCAGAGACACCTTCAACTCCAATTGCCACTCCCTGCCTCAACAGCACCAAGCCCTCCAACCCTTACACAGAGAGATCAAAGGTCTAAATCTGGAGACACCAGCCTGAGTTCCAACCAGTGGGACTGATCATGCGCAATGTCTGAGGCTGGTAAGGGGGCCATGCAAGTATGACCAGGTAAGTGCCATTTAAAGCTCAAATATCCCCAAGATATTATGGTATCACACCCACCAAAAGAGAACCTTAAATAACAGTAATTGAAAAAATCCGGTGAATCAATCCCAGTGCTTTCTGCTTAAGAAAGGAAACACCCCGGGGTTCGGATGCCCATGCTCATGAAAGCAGCATGGCCCACCAGGCGACATGTGTTAGTCACCTCTTCCCCAGCTCCCGTCCCTTCCCTCCACCCACTTCTCTTGTGCTCTCACACAGAGAAAGGGGTATCAATCACTTCAACCATCAAAGGTCTGGATTCTAGACTGCTGCCAAGAGAAACAGACCACAAATAGGGAAGGGGAAGGTGGAGGCCTCAGGATTTCATGCCACGGAATGTGAGCGTGGGCGGGCATGGACTAAACAATGGGAGAAACTCACTTTACAATTTTAATTGGGCAATAGCTTTCCTGTTACCATGATTATTATCTGAGGCTATTTATCTGGAGTCTATAAGGTACAGAAGAAAAATGTGGTTACACAGACACCTGTTTGCACTATTCAAGGCCTCGAAGAAAGAAGAGATGATCCTGTGTTGAACAACCACCTGGGTCCCCTGCTGTGAACCCATCCCTGCCTGGAGGCGCCCTCCTCCTCCTTTTACAAATGAAACTGAAGCTCCGAGAAGGGAAGCAACACGTGTTCCACCAGAGTTACTTAGAGCCAAAGTTCCAATCAATTTTTTTTTTTTTTTGAGACAGAGTCTGACTCTGTCACCAGGCTAAAATGCAGTGGTGCGATCTCGGCTCACTGCGACCTCTGCCTCCCAGGCCCAAGAGATTCTCCTGCCTCAACCTCCCAGGTAGCTATGACTACAGGTGTGAGCCACCACGCCCAGCTAATTTTTGTATTTTTTGTAGAGATGGGGTTTCACCATGTTGGCCAGGCTGGTCTCAATCTCTTGACCTTGTGATCCACCCATCTTGGCCTCCCAAAGTGCTGAGATTACAGACGTGAGTCTGTCATATTTGAAGCCCTCTGCCCACACCAGTCTTCTTTCCATGTAGGGACAAATCACCCTCATGTGAAGAGGAGCCCAGTGCCCACCAATAATTCCGTTTCACTGCCTTTCGTCACCTCAGCTGATAAATAATTGTTCTGACTGAGCAAACACACAAAGGAAACAAACAGATACATACAGATTCAGTGAGAATGGATCAGGTCCCGTTTGTTACAGCCCTATTTTAGAACTCACCATAACAGGATATTAAACATCACTCTTTGTCTAATCATTTCAGTTTCGGCAGTGGTCCCAGAGGCTGGGGACCACAGTAGGTGCCATATGCCCCCATTAAATCACATGGTGGGCTCTCCTTCCACAGGGTACCAAGTGGCTTCTGCCCACATGAGCTGGTCACCATCTCCATCCCTTTAAAAAGCATCAAGGCAGAGAGAATGCCCCTGAAGGCACGGAGCTGGCTATAGAGGTTCCCACCCATCTCCATAGGAGATAGGACTGCAGTGTCTGTGCCTTCACCTCAAGCAGGTGGAGCAACATCAAAAGTATTAACACAGAAATTGAGGGCTGCAGCATCAGTGGGCTTGAACTGGCATCTGACTCCCACCTGGGAACAGGAAAAGGTGAGCAGCTATAGAGGATGCTCCCTGCCTACTGGCAGAGCACTGGGAGCAAATTGCTGCCACAGATGGCCAGGGAAAGGGTAACAGCTTTTTCAGGGAAGACCTGGTGGGGTGGAAGGTCCTGTCCAAGAGGAATCTCAAGATATTATTTAATAATTTTAGCTTCATATTAAGTCTTTGTATCAGGCAAACATCCTCCTGGGTTGTCTTTTTCGGGAATGCCTTGGTTATACCTGGCCCCTTGATCTTCCATAGAAATTTCAGAACCACTTTGTGATCATCTAAAGAAGAGTCCAATTGGAATTTCTATCAATCAATTTGGAGAATATTAACCCCTTTATCACATCCAGACATATCTATAAACATTGAGCTTTAAGTTTTTAGAAGACCTAAAGTTGAATGTGTTTTATCTGTAAAAGTCTTGAACATTTTAGATTTCCAAAGCATTTTACTTGTATTTGTTATTTTATGTCTTTTGAAATCACATATTCTAATGGTGGCCTAGAAATGCAATTTTATTTTGTGTATTCGTTTTATATCAATATAAATTATTAATCCTAAAATTTGCCTATTTATCTTTGGGGTTTTCTGTATATTCATGTTCAAATGACAATCCTTATTCTACCTTAATTTACTACTTCATCTAGGATTACTGTACAAAGTTGAAAAGATGCAGCTAGAACAGGAATGACTGTCTTGTTCCAATTAGTAAGTTGTCTTGGGCCCAGTTCGTTGGCTCACACCTGTAATCCCAGCACTTTGGGAGGCCGAGGTGGACAGATCACCTGAGGTCTGGAGTTCGAGAACAGCCTGGCCAATATGGTGAAGTCCTGTCTCTACTAAAAATTAGTTGAGCGTGGTGGCAAGTACCTGTAATCTCAGCTACTCAGGAGGCTGAAGCAAGAGAATCACTTGAACCCAGGAAGCAGAGGTTGTAGTGAGCTGAGATCATGTCACCACACTCCAGCCTAGGTGATAGTGCTAGACTCCATCTCAAAAAAAAAAAAAATAGTTTCTAATAGCTTATCATTAAGTATGAGATTAGCTGTAGATTTTGAGAAATGCCTTCATCAGATTAAGAAAGCTCTCTTCTAGTTTATTAAGGATACTTATGAATAAATGCTAAATTATACTGAATAACTTTTCTACATCTATTGCAATAATTTTTATTTTTTTAATTAATCAGTAGCATTACTCCATTTTTCATTTGAATCCATCTTACATTCTACATTTACTCTGGTAAGACCTTTTTGCCCTAACGCATATTTTGCCTGATATTAATATAGCTTCACAAACGAGCATTCATGAACTACTTGCTGAAAACCTTTTTTCCATTTATGTGTTTGAAAACTTTCTGTGCCCTCATGTTTCAAGTAAAAAGCATGTAACTGGGTTCTGTTTCTTTTTCATCTGTTCTGACACTCTGTCTCAACTGGCAACTTTAAATCCTATGTATTTATTTTGAATGCTGATGTATTTGTATGCATTTTACTCTTTGTGCTTTCTCTAAGTTTTTTTTTTCTATATTACTTTTTCTGTTTGCCTTCTTTGATTGTCGTATTCCGTGTTCTTCCTCTACTTGTGTGGAAGTTATATGTTCTGTTTTTTCTCTTGACTTTCGAGGAACTTTGGCTGTAGAAGTTCTTTGAAGCCTGAGTTAAGAGGTTATTTTTAATTCAAAGAGGATTTGTAATTACTGTGGCCAAATGGCAGAAGGCATTACCAAATCATTACTACTTTTAACTCAGTTTTTGCTTGGAAACTTTTGGAATTCTTGGGTAGTGTAAATTCTATCCCCAAACTATGTGAAAGTCAAATTGTGGGTCCAGAATCCTCAGGAGACACGTTTTGTTTTGGTTTGATTTGGGTTTTGTTGCTGTTTTTTTCCTGAATCTAGACCTGAGATGGATACGGAGAAGTTTCCTTGTGTGGATCTCAGTGTGTGCACATCACTGCTGGCTGCGTCCTGGCCTACCTGCGTCCAAGCTACCTGTTAGCTTGTTTATCCTGTGTATCCCATCTCACATTCCCATTCCCTCCCCACCACGGCCAGCCATTCTTACGTTTGCTCTATGTACCCCATTGAATTGGGTTCCCCCAAAATTCATGTCCACTCAGAGCCGGCGAAATAGAGAAATAGGGTCTTTGCAGATATCATCAAGTCGAAGTTAGGTCACACTGGAGTAGGGCAGCCCCTAAATCCAATGTGACTGGTTTCCCTGTAAGAGGAGAGAAATGTCCATGCAAAGAGAGACGTGGGCACACAGAAAAGGAAGACAGCAGCAGAGACTGGAGTGACGCGTCCTCAAGCCAAGGAACATTAAGAATTGCCAGCACCATCAGAAGCTACGAGAGAGGCATGGAACAGGTTCTTCCCGGGAGACCCAGAAGAAACCAACCATGTTGATACCTCGATTTCAGACTTCTGGCCTCCAGAGCTATGAGAAGAATTTCTGTTGTTTTTGTTTGTTTTTGAGATGGAGTCTCACTCTGTTGCCAGGCTGGAGTGCAGTGGTGCTTACCGCAACCTCTGCTTCCCGGGTTCAAGCAGTTCTCCTGCCTCAGCCTCCTGAGTAGCAGGGACTACAGGCACACGCCACCATGCCCAGCTAATTTTTGTGTTTTTAGTAGAGACGGGGTTTCACCATGTTGGCCAGGATAGTCTCCATCTCTTGACCTTCAGATCCACCTGCTTTGGCTTCCCAAAGAGCTGGGATTACAGGCATGAGCCACCGCACCAGACCAATTTCTGTTGTTTTAAGTCACCCAGTTAGTGTAGTTCCTAACAGCCTCAGGAAACCAATGCAATGTAGATCCTTTAATTTGTATTATCACCATCATACAAAGCAATTCATGTTTTGCATTTTTCATTCACATAAATGATATCGTGTTGTGGATTGTTTCTACTTTTTTCTCTCATTTCTTATAGCACTTTCTTTAGGATATACCCATGGTATGGGTACATCTGGTAGCATGCATTTACGTATCCCAATCTACTCACCAGGGATCAGTTCCCAGGAGGCTTCAGATCCCTGTCCCTGCAAGCAGGGAGAATAAACATCTGCACACACACCAAATGACTTGTGCACAATTTATTTTGTTCATACACCCAAACATGGAATTGCTAAGTCATAAAAACTATGCATATTTAACTAAAATAACTATTAGAATGCTTTCAGAATCACTGCTATACTTTTCTCACTCCTACCAACTGTACATGAGGGTTTCTCTGTCCTCAAACCCCACCCACACTTATTATTTGGCTTTCTACATTTTGCCAGCCTAGGAGGTATAAGGTAATGTCACATTTTTATTTGCTTTCCAATTAATAATCAGTTCAACTCTTTGTATGCCTGTGTATTCTCTTTGTAAATTACCTGGCAGCATCCTTTGCCCATTTTTCTTTTTTCCCTGTTGCAATACTGTCTCATTCTTGTTGCTTTGCAGGAATTCTTTATATATTTTAGATCAGCAAATCAAGTGTTTTTGGCAGGGAGTGGGGTACTGTTTATGCTCTCAAAAATAACTTAGAATCCTGAGGAGGTTTTGCTTATATTTATTATATCCGATGTTTTCCATGTTAGAAAATAAAACTGAGAAAGTTTTACAGGTTTCCTAACAGGTCTAAAGGTAGAAATTTTAAACTCATTATATGTTAATGCAAATAACATATTTTATAAAAAGATAGTTTCCAAAAAATTATGAGGCAGCAATATTTTTCATTTTTTCCAAATCTTATTAATGTTTGGCTTAAGACAAAGTAGAATTCTATCCATTGTAATACATTATTTTGGTTGAAGTAAATGAAGATACTTAGTTGGGGGAGGGAGAAGTTATTTAATAATTGCAGATATTCTTTGCTACTACACCAAAACTCAGTAAATGGTCATTTTTTAAGGCTATTTGCAATGTGGAATCCAAAATTATACTGAAGAGCTTTTTACTGTTTCATAAAAATCCACCAGCCACTCTGAATATATCTTTTACTCATGCATGATTTTGAAGCAACATTCATTAGTCATTTGGGAAATATTAGTTCACAGTTACACAAGTCATTCACATGTTAACATATTTCATTATACAGTATCGAAAAAGTCACATTTGTTGGTATCACTACCAATCTCATCAGAAAGGTCTTTAAGTATTGGGAACCTGTCAAGCCCATGATAATGAATATGTTTTACAAAATTCTAATTTTTGCCTTAAAGCTTGAATGTTATCATTGCCAACACATCCTGTCAGTGGTTTTCTTTGAAGTGCCAAGCTCCATTTATTCACTTCGGAGAAAGCAGGGTGGGAGGTGCTGGGATGAGAGGCAGATCGTTTGCTTTCAGTCTCACAAATTCTCTCCTAAAATGCTACCAAGTCCAGCAGCCTCTGACCAGAATGCTGGACAGCCAGGCAGCCAGGCTGGAGCCTGAGAGCTGGAGGAAAAGTGAAGCCCCGACTCCAGCCCCCTAACTCTGCAGCAGAGGGCAAACTCAGCCTGTCCTCAAACTGTAAGACTACCCGCCTGGGAGGCCAGAGAGGAAACCCTGAGCTTTCTGACCAACACACCCAGGAGCCACTGGAACTGGCCTCTCTCCAGCCAGGTGAACTTCTCAGAGTCCCAGTTGTCTTAACCGTAAGACAAGGCTGATAATGGCAAACTTCAGCCACAATTAGCACTTCTTATCTTCCAGGTTCTAGATGACAGCTTCAGACAAGTCTCAGCCTGAAGGAGCCTACGTTTTGGCGAGCATTGGTTGGGCCCTATTGCAAGGATAAGAGATGGGAAATAAGAGAACTAAAGCCAGATCTGGCCAGAGAGGTCACCTCTTCTTACTAAAGCACCTAGTGTTATCTGATCTATTGCACCATCTATTGCTTTCCACCCCAGAATTCCAAATATCATCAAGTGAAAAATCACAGACTCGACCTCCAACATTTCAGTTAGCTCACACAGAACTACTATTGCTAAAGAAAATACTCCAAATAGTTCCTGCACATCCTACCATGAGTATTGCTAAGGTCTGCACATCCCAGATAATTCAGAAAATCCTTGCCCTTCCATATCGTAGGGACAGATTTTAGATTTCAAGTGTTTTAAACAGAGAACTTGGGCTCTTTCTCTCTCTCCCTTTCTCTCCTCTCTCTCTTCCTCTCTCGCACCCCCACACACCCAAATTGCTATTCTTTTAGGATCTTCTAGGAATTTTGGTCTCCTAGGAGTGCATTATAAAATGCAAATAACCCAGGAGGAGGTCACACTTAGCACCATCTTCAGTTTACTCTTGAGTTAACAATTAACTCCTTAGAAGCCTCCAGCTTGCAGTATTTTCAAGCAGACTTCAGAAATCAACCACCGTCTCTCTCACTCAGTTAACAGACCCCAGCAAATGAAAAAACTCAGGATTGGAAAGGGGACACGCCTTCCCAGGATTATGTAGCCCACTGGCAAGAGGGTGGATGCAGAAGCTAGTTTCTTGCTCTGCTGGCTTCCAAAGTCTCCTGTTCCCCTGGGCATAATCAAAGACTCCCAAAGCAGCAAAGAGCAGCTTCCATTCAGAAGGGCTCCACGTCCAGGCTGCAGACACCCTGCACAGTTCCCTTGCAGCTCTGGGAGTTGTTCTAGAACTTTCCTCAAGTCCACTTACTACTGGATCTCCAGGTTCATTCATCCAAGTGCCACCTCCAAGCCCAGCCCTTCAGCTGCTCTCACTCCCAGGCATCCCCCTTGGCTCCCCCTTCTGGCTTCCCCTAGACAATGCCTTTCAGCTGTCCCTGTGCCTGCCATATGCAGGCCACACCTGGCCCAGCCTGAGCTCAACTTCAAATGTCCTTTTTAGTATACAAAGGTATTTCAACAGCTACTGTGACAAACACACCTCATGTAGCACCTGGGACATGCCCAGTTGGGTGGTGGTGTTACAGGAAAGGGGTCCTGGTCCAGAACCCCAGAGAGGGTTCTTAGATCTTGCACAAGAAAGAATTCAAAGCAAGTCCATACAGTGAAGTAAAAGTAACGAAAGAATGGCTACTTGATAGAGCAGCCCTGAGGGCTGCTGGTTGCCCATTTTTATGGTTATTTCTTGATGACATGCTAAACAAGGGGTGGATTATTCGTGTTTCCCCTTTTTAGACCATATAGGGCAACCTCCTGATGTTGCCATGGCAATGTAAACTGACATCTTGGTTTTGGTGGGTTTTGGCTGGCTTCTTTACTGCAAGCTGTTTTATCAGCGAGGTCTCTGTGACCTGTATCTTGTGCTAGCCTTCTATCTCATCCCGTAACTTAGAATGCCTTAATTGTCTGGGAATGCAACCCAGTAGGTCTCAGCTTTATTTTACCCAGCCCCTATTCAAGATGGAGTTGCTCTGGTTCAAAGGCCTCTGAAAGTAGAAGAAAGAAGAAGCATCTAGAAAACAACAGAGTGATGGATGTCCTTGGGACAGATCTTGAACCAGTTCCTTGCTGCAGAACAGCTCCTTTGAAGGCTTCTGGAACCCAAGGTCACCTCCTCCTGTCTCCTGCTCCTCTAGCTCCCTCACAGTGGCTCTGGCGAGGGGATGGAAGGCTGGTGAAGCCAATGGGAGAGGCGCACAGAGCAGTCACCCGAAGCCCAGGCCTCCCATTTTCACAAGCTACTAGGAAGCCTGTCAATTCATACTTGTCATTCGATATCCCAATAATCCCTCACTACCTATGATACTTTGCTTTTGTATTATCCATTTAAAAGGCCACTTACGCAAAATTGAAGTACATGGAAAGTAAATCTTGGTGTCTTTACAAAAATCATAGATCAATAGTACTCCATTCTTTAGGTGAATTACAACTTACCATTACAGCCATGGGTCCAGCCCTTCCTGTATATTAATTGTTATTTTTGGTACAATGGGATGCCTTTCAAGAGGGATCTAGGCAAAGCCTTGCAGTTTCAGATAGAAATTTCCTTTTCATGAGTAATTCAATCTAAATCTAGTCAGACTCCCAGCCCTGGAATTCAACCAAGTGTTTCATTAACAAACCTCTCCAGCAAATATCCATCCTCTAGCTGCCTGGCATCGGGTTGACAAGTGGGAACACGTGGGGATTTCAGAAAAGGCCCAGGCATACATAGCCCCTTACAGAGAGTTCTCAGGTCATGTTCTCTTCATTGACAGAGGATTCATTACCCTCCCTTCCCTCTGCCTGCTCCATCCCCTCCACAAGCCTCTGCCCCCTCACAATTCTTCTGAACCAAAACTTCATCTGCCTCTTCAAGTTTCTCAGCCATGTTTGTTGATCAATCAATTATCTCATTAGAAAAATTTACATCTGTAGAACCCATGTTTCCTTACATATCTTTCAGGAATCAGGGCACATTCTCCAAAAATACACACACAAGATACCTCTTGGTATCTGCAGAGGGTTTGTTCAAGATGGTCCCCCTCCCCTCACCCATACCCAAATTTACAATATTCAAGTTTCTTATGTAAAATGGTGTATTTGCATATAACCGATGCACGTCCTCCCACATACTTAACATTATCTCTAGATTACTTATAATACCTAAGAGAATACAAATGCTATGCAAATTGTTCTTATACTGTATTTTTATTTGTATTATTTTTATTGTTGTTTGAATCCGTGGATGCAGAACTCGCAGGTAGGGAGGGCTGAGTGGATTCTAGGGAAAGAGAATGATTTATCACATAATTTGTCACTTAAGCAGTTCAAGGAAAGATAGGGTGATCCCTTCTCTGGGAAGTTGTCACAGGAATTATAGCAGGTGCTGTTAGCTGCCTTCCCAATGCCGAGGCCTCACAGTTTAAATGAGATTGATCCCAGCCCCAGCTCCACCAGTGGGCCCTGTCTGGTCTAAATCAAGATTCACCAATCAGTAGCCTCAACCTCTCAACACAAAAATTGGTTCGGTGTGTGTATATGTATATAAAATAATCACGTATATCTCAAATAAATATCAGGATTTACTTTCTAAATTACTTATATGGGCATACTTAATTACTTCTGATATTTTTTAAATGTTTAAGATATATCAGCACATTAAAAAGTTGGTTCAAAAACGGGCATTTGACCTAAGTTTGTCCAGGTGCAGTGAATTCTAGCACTTAGGCTCCATCCTTGAGAGAAAGAAATATCCCTCTCTCCTGCTAGACATGAATGAGAAAATATGCACTCCTCCTCCACTGGCAAATGTCTTGCGACCACATGGAGAGCCAGCCTTGGATGTAGCTGACAAGATGGAAAGCGGAAGGGAGAGAAAAAACTATTCAGTGTCATCCTGAGCTGCCGGATCAAGCTTTGCCAAGTGTCAACCCTGCCTCTGGACTTTTCAACAAGATGAACATTTCCGTTATCTTTTAAGCTAGTTTGATTTGGATTTTCTACAGCTTCCAGCCAAAAGCATCTTAGCTGATACAGAATTTTATGAATCCAGTAGGGATTCTGGTGACAATCTAAGAACATCACAAATCCTGAAGTTCACACGTCGCTGGGAGGGTGACGCATCAGGGGTGAATATGCCTGAACCCTAGAAAGCCTCTGTCTCTCTTAGTAGTTCAGCATTGCTCTGGCTACTAATAGCTGCTCTTGTATGGACATTAATAGCAACAATTCAGGAAGCTCTGATGCCATTTGCAACAGAGCACGTTGAGGATATTCTCATTTTTCCGGTCACCACGTGTACCTCCCAGGTTTGGCTTTTATAGCACACTGTCACAGCACACCCTAATGTGAAGGCATAGTGGTGCAAAGGGGCAAGAATTCTCCCCCACCAGACATCTCTGCCCTGCTTACCCTCCTACCTCCACCCCTGCCATTCACCCACCCCTCTTCATCCCTGCAGACCTTCAAAGGGTTAACTGCTAAAGAAATGGCTTTTAAGAACAGCTGGAAACAAAGTGTTGCCCCAGGCTGACAGCAACCAATAAAAGGTCAGGAGGTTGAGGGAATCATTTTCCATGGGAATAATTTTCTAAGGGAAATGGTAAAGTTATTTAAGGCACCAGGTGGGACACATAAAAGGACAATCTTCCCTGGCTCTTAAGAAATGTGCGACATTTAACCTCACAGATTTTGCCTGCCTCTGATTTACGTAATGAATCCAAAACCTTGATAACATTAAACGACTTTTTATGTATAATATATATACATGTATGCCATATCATTTGGTTTTGTGAAATTACATCACCTCTCGAAATAAACATGGGGGAGGGGAGAGAAGGAAATAAAACATTCATACCCTTTAACCCAGTAAGCCTGCTCCTGGGACTACAGCCCAAAGAAATATATTCAACAGGGGAAATAAGCTTCAGGTGCAAAGATGGTCACTGCAACATTATTTATGATACAGAAAAAAAAAAAAACCTTAATGGTTCAGCAAAAGGGTATGGGTTAGTAAATTACTGTACATCAATGTGAGAGATTATGGGCCATTAAAAATGCAAAGTAACATGGAAAATGTCAACTTTAAAAAGCAGACATAAAACAATACGCACAGCTGATTGGAACTAGCTGACTGCATCTTTGGCAAATAAAGACTGGTAAGTGTGACAATAATGATAAATGTTAAATGGAGCCAGTAGACTTGGGAAAGAGCCTCCTCTTTTTCTCAATTTGATGTATTATTTTCTCTGATTAAAAATGTAATTTTGTTGCAGAAATGGTTAGGGTTGCCCACTCTTATGAATGTACGAGAAACCATTGAATTTTATACTTTCAATGGGTAAACTGAATGGTGTATTAATTATATCTCAATAAAGCTGTTATAAAATATGTAATTTTGTTTGTAAAAATGTGAGCCACTTTCAATGGAGAGAGAAAACATCTTTGTTTTCCACTTAAGAAACAGTGCCATTCAACAGCTGGATTCTACGGGGCTTTTAAATAAATTCTCAAAACAATTTATTAAGTTGGTAATAAATACTACCTTGGGCCCTGTTTTAACCAGAGCACACCCAGTGAGCCTAATGAGACAGGAGCCTCCCTGATCCCTCTGGAGATGAGCTCGAGGTTAGTGGGAAAAGAGTTCTAAAATCAGACAGAGTCCAAACCTCAAAACAACAAATTAATCATAGTTCTGTTCTGGGCAGCTGATTCATCCTCTCTGAGCCTCTGTTTCTGCCTCCATAAAATAGAGTTAATTCCACTTTCCCAATGGGGTTGTTGTGAAAATTAAAATACACCGTGCATCTATAACACCTGTGAAATAGCAGATATTCAGTAGCTGCTATATTTCTTTTGAAAAATAGAGGTGCAACTGAATCAAGTTTTTAAATTACTGTGAATTTTGCGCAGGGGAAGAGGTGCCCACAGAGATGATACTAGTGGTCCTTCTTCCTACGGTGAATGTGAGGGGTGGTGGGGATGTTTCTGTCCCTCAGAGTTGAGTCTGAGTTGAGTCTGCATTATTCACTCCTCAGGGGTGTTTTTTAAGATGCTGAGAGTGTTTTCTAAGAGATTGGCCACTGGTTCTGGTCACTGGTCACTCATCCCTAACAACCTGACCCAACAGCCAACACATTTGTCCATATGGACCATCCCAAATCACTCGTATCTGGAAAGGGGAGAGCAAAGCTTCATCCCAGCACGCCAAAAACAACTGTTGAGTTCAGTCAAATTGAAATCAGCTAAACCAGCTCCCCACAGCAACATCAATTCCAGTTGCAGACGTGCACTCGTGATGATACTGACTTCTTCCTAACGTGAAAATCCTACAGCATAACAACAATCACCAAATCTTTGGGGTTGGAAAGACCTCGGGCTGAATATTGTCTACCCCCTTAACAGCCTTCAGTCAAATTACTTACTGTATCTAGGAAACCGGGTAGTTAATTGTAAAAAGGATAAAATAAGAAAAAATATAAACATTATCTGGTACATGGTAGATGCCCAGTAAATGGTAATGTTATCCCCCCTTCCTGTTACTCCTTAACTGATGGACAGCTCCTGCTAAGACAGGCTTATTCATCCTTTTTCTCATTCTCTTTCTTCTGCTCTCTAGCTCCACACTCGCCCTCTGATTTCTTCTCTTTCCCAAATCAACAAATCCCAGAGTGTAAGCCTCCACATGTCAGTCAGCACGGACTCGGCCCACGGCATATGGCCCCACACAAACTCCCCATGATCTCATGCAGTTGGACTGTTATTTTTACAGACTGGTATTAAGAAGCGTAAACCAGGAATGTTTTCAGCACTGTCACGCTGGGTATTCTCAGGCCTGCAGTGCAGATGGAGCGTTCCGAGAATTTTATGGTAAAACCCATGGGCCTCTGTGCTCTCCAGAGTCAGGCGGAAAGCATCTGCAGCTCCTGGATCCACCCTGCATTCTCTCCTCCCTCCACTCTGCATTCTCTCCTCTTTGTTTGCTGACCAGGCATCCCCTGCAGCAGCCACTGCCCTGAGTGAAGGTATAGATCGCCAGGGGATCCAGCAGCTCTGCAGCCAGCAATCGAGGCACCTGCTGTATCACTGAGTCATTGGCTATGCAGCATGTGACCCAGGAAGAGGAGCTGCTGTCCCTGACAAGCCACCCTGCTCTTCCACAAACAGAAGCAACAAGCAGGGCATGGGACAAGGCTGGGGAGGACACATGCTCCCACCTCCCAACAGCCATGGATGTAAACAGGAATTTCACACCTGCCAGACGTGTACTGGAATTGTCAGAGCTGCAATAAATCACCCGTGTCAGCCACGAAACATAAGCCATGTTATTTTCTCCTGTAATCATATAAGCAGATAGCTATAGCTATAGGTACAGATATACATACAGATAGAGATCTATATATAGTAGTCCTCCCATCCTTTCATTATACAGTTTCACTTTCTGTAGTTTGAGTCACCTGCAATCAACAGCAATACAAAAATATTAACTAAAAATTTTCAGATGAAAACAATTCAAAAGTTTTAAATTGCACACTATCCTGAGTAGTGTGATGAAATCTCCGGCTGTCCTGCTCCAACCCACCTGGGTTATGAATCATCCTTTTGTCTGGTGATTATATAACATTTGTTTTCCCAAAAGTAGAAGAGAAAAGCAAAGAAAAGGCATAAGCACTTTGGTCTAACACAGGGAGGATGAACACTTCAGTAGCAACCACCTCCCCACTGGAACTTTCTCTTTCCTCTCCCCTCCCCACTTCTTAGTCTCCTCTCTCTCCCCGCCTCTCTGGTGTGGACTCACGGTTTTCTTCACTCATTACACACATTTCTGACTCTCAGTGGTTCAATTATTTGCTGTCATCAGCTGTGGGTTCTTCTTCAGTAACTGCAATTATTTGAAAACAATGTCACCATGAATGTCTTTCTTCTTTCTCCCTGGCAACCGCTCAGGGTGTGCTCCTCACATGCCCTGTCTTGCTGCCTCTCTGCCTGGCTTTGCTTCTTTCCTTCTTCCTTCTGCCTCGCCCCTGACCCGGCTCACAGTATCCCTGGCAGAGAAGGGACAGAGTGACCCGTGTCTGTACACAAGGAGCAGCCACTGTGCCCTCGAGCACTGTCAGCTGGTTAGAGGCCAAGATCAGCAGGGATGCTAACCAACCCTCCAAATATTTTGGCAATGCCACGGGTATCCCACAAAGGTGCCCCACCATGGTGGGCCCCAAAGGGAACCCACAGATGCTTCTCTACTCTATCCTCTCCCTCACTCAGACCACACAGCAGAACAACTTCAAAAACATTGGAGGACTGGTTCCCATTCTGAGTGTCTAAGGCCTCAGAGCTCCTTAGAGAGAAGACAATACTCTTAAGTCCTTTCAGCATTCCAAAAATGCTAATAAAACCCAGGCACTAGCTTACAGGGGATGGCCCAGGCTAGCTGAATCATCACATTTCTCTGCCTTGGTCCAGCACAGAACTGACACAACCTGGGATTACTGGCAAATTCACAAAGATCAGAGCCCCACAGAGAACAAATGTATCACTTGCTAAAATACAAAGTGAGAAAAATCATGATTACTTCGCAAACTGGTATGTTTAGTGAACAAAAGTCTTTCTAAACACAGGACTAACAGGCAAATAATCTTTAATGAAGTAGTTCTCAATAGAGAAATAGTCAGAAATCTTTGACCTCATTCCGAAACAAAGACCACTTGGTAGCTGTCTCAATCAGGGCTACTGTCCATGCGACCCTGTAACGACAGACAGCAGCTGCTATTAGCACCAAACTCCATGGCTCCTCAGGAAATCACTCGAGGGAGTCAACATCTTTGTGATTCGTTATCCCAAGTACTGGGGAAACAGAAAAGTGACAACTGCTACCTCTTGACCCAAATCCCCAGAGACCAAGAATGAACACTGGATGTCCTCATTTTAACTGCATCATCTCTCAGGGGCTCCAAAATGAGCAATACAGAGAAATGCAGTCTGGATCACCACAGAGCTTCGGACTGCAGAGGTGTGGCCGAAAAGGCTGCAGTCGCTAGAACATGCTTGGGGTCCAGAACGCCTTTCTTCTGCTAGCCTGCACAGCTTTGCCACTGTCCAAACAACTCCTGAAATCTCACCTACTCCATGAACTCCAGGTCAGTGATGACGACAGGAAGTGATTCTTTTGTACTCATCACTTTCCAAAGACCACACAAGCCCTTCATATAAAATACGCACACATCAAAAATAACAGGCCATATTTAGCTATTTCTTCCTACTCAAACCTGATAAGCTGGGGACTCCCAGCTTGGCCCGACTATTTTAGGGAGGCCCAAGAAGCCGATCACATATGCTTCCCTAATAAAGCAAATGAATGACAATGTCTTTCCCTCGTCAGGAGTGTCCAAGAGCAGCCACCACTGCAAGCCAGGCCACCTTCCTGGGATCTTCCCCTGCACCCACCAATGACAGACAAACCCCTCATGCCCATTCTAGTGCCTCCTGCATCTCTGTGTTGGATGAAGTCCCTGCTGGGGGCCACCAGGCCTATCAGCCATCACTGCCAATCACACTGTTGTAACCATCTGTTCCAGACTCCTTCACCTGGTTGGCAAAGTAAAAGAAACTGTCCCCTCTTTTCATGTGAAATGCTGCTGGAAACATATCATAGCGACACAATTGTGCTCCAAAGCTTACTGAGTTTTTTTTAGCGAAAATAGCTATATCAGTCTTTACTCATGGCTGTTAGTCTCTGGAAGATCAAGCCAAGGGTTCTGACGGGTGCTGGACTCTAGACAAATCCAAATGAGTGTCTTCCAGCCAGGCGCCATGGGTTTGCTTCCTTCTGCTGGCTGCAGCTTGGTAGTGATGCCAAGCCCATGCCTCTGTTCCACTGTACCCTAAAGAGCTCTTTCCTCTGAAGCCTCTGGGTGCTTCATTGAAAGCACTTAGGGAGAATCCTCATATACACTCAGACACTGCCATCCAATGTCACCAGCATTCAAAGAAAGACAAGTTAGCACCAAAAAAGTTTAAGTCACAGCCCTGAGAAAGGTGTACGTGTGTGCACACGTGTGTGCATGTCTGCATGTGTGTGCTCACTCCATTCCTACACTGTAGGAGAGCAGGGGTGAGGAAGGCATGACAAGAGTTTGGCAGACAGCCTATTTGAACTTTGGTGTGTGCAGGACATTTGAATTTTGACAGGACAAAATCGGAGAAAGTGTGTCAGTAGAAATGGAAGTATAGAGGGAGGTTAGGGTTAAACTCAACTGAGTCGAGGGCTAGCCACTTATTGTTCTCATTCTGTCATGAACTAGATAGAGAAACTCTTGGAGAGAGATCCAAGATGGCCGATCACTAGCAGCTCAGGATTGCAGCTCCCAGTAAAAGCGCAAAGAGCCAGTGGACGCCACACTTACCAATAAATTTTCGCTGCCCACCGACCAGGACATTCCCAGTGGAGGAGCCCCAC
>CAUYQU010061995.1:0-26831 GCA_963574635.1 Cheracebus regulus | reverse complement strand
ACACACCAACTTTTCTACATGATGTTTAAGTAGATCTCTTAAAACTAAATGCCAAATATTTCCAAAGGATTATAAATTGTACTATTATAAAGACACATGCACACGTATGTTCACTGCAGCACTGTTTACAATAGCAAAGACCTGGAACCAACCCAAATGCCCATCAGTAATAGACTGGACAGGGAAAATGTGGCACATATACACCATGGAATACTATGCAGCCATAAAAAATGATGAGTTTGTGTCCTTTGTAGGGACATGGATGAACCTGGAAACCATTATTCTCAGCAAACTGACACAAGAACAGAAAATCAAACACCACATGTTCTCACTCATAGGCAGGTGTTGAACAATGAGAACACATGGACACAGGGAGGGGAGCATCACACACTGAGGTCTGTTGGCGGGGAATAGGGGATGGAAGCAGCAAACCACATTGCCATGTATGTACCTATGCAACAATCCTGCATGTTCTTCACATGTACTCCAGAACCTAAAGTGCAATAATGTGTGTGTGTGTGTGTGTGTGTGTGTGTGTGTGTATATATATATATGTATATGTATATATATATATATATATGAAATATCAACTTCCTGATAGTTCATTATATTTAGGAGAATTTAGCTGAGGAATGACTGTGAAGTAAAGTACACGCCAACTTTTCTATATGACGTTTAAGTAGATCTCTTAAAACTAAATACCAAATGTTTCTTCCTTCACTTTTAAATCAATGAGAGATACCAGACAGGAAAATTCCTGCTATTCAAACTCAAATGAAAACACATTTCATAAGTAAAATGATTGTTTGTATACATGTGCATGTCAGCTACTTAAATAACCTCCACCTAAAGTCTTCTTAGAGTTACTAATTGTTCTCTAAAATAATTTTCATTTTAGAGCAACAAGAAATAATCAAACTTGCAGTTCTAGATTGAAATTGGACATACCTTGTGGCTTTACGGATGTCAATATAGGGATTTGGTGAGTCAAATAGTTGTACACATGCAGGATGAAGATTATGAAATGCCTCTGCTGATTCTTTTGGAAGAGTAAAACAGCAAGGTCCTACTGATGGTCCAAGTACAACAACAATGTCTTCCAAACTACAACCATATTCTGCTATCATAGCATTCACTGTAGCCATAGCAACACCCAACAAAGTACCTTTCCAACCTGATAAATAGGAATAAAAAGAGAAAAGTCAAAACATAGAAAAATTTCATCCAAATTTATGTCTAAGTTAAAAGTGAACAGATTTAGTTTGTATATTTTTCTAAGTCCAGAAATAATAAATGAACCACATTATCATGTGGTTTTTTAAAATAAGCTATATTACACAAAGCACCTGACACAGAAGAGTCACATAATGGGAGCTTTCTTCATCTTCCTTTTAAAAATGCTCTATACTTTTAGTTTCCAATGAGATCATAGCTTCTTAGTCTTCACTCTATCACATTTTAAAAGATTGTGGTTAAAAAAATCCCACAAAATTTACTATTCTTAAGTATACAGTTCAGTAGTGTTAAATTCACATTGTTGTATAACCAATCCCCAGGATTTTTTCATCTGATAAAATGGAAACTCTACAACTATTAACAATAACTCCTTGTTTCTTCCTTTTATCAGGCCCTGGCAATCACCATTCTTCTTCCAGTCCCTACACATTTGATTACTCCAGGTATATTATGTAAGTGAAATCAGTACAGTATTTATCTTTTTGTGACTGGCTGATTTCATCTAGCATAATGTCCTTAAGGTTCATCTATATTATAGTATGTGTCAGAATTTCCTGCCTTTTTAAAGCTAAATAATATTCCACTGTATGCACATACCACATTTTGCTTATCCATTCATCTACCAATGTACCTTAGATTGCTTTCACCTTTTGGCTATTGTGAATAATTCTGTTATGAACATTGGTGTGCAAATATCTAAGTTCCTGATTTCAATTATTTTGGATATACTTTTAGAAGGGGAATTTCTGGATTATATAATAATTTATTTATAACTTTTTGAGAAATTGCCATACTGTTTTCCAGTATGGGGCTACACAATTTCACATTCCCACCGCCAGTACACCAGGGTTCCAATTTCTCCACATCCTCAAAAATGCTTATTTTCTGAGTTTTTAAAATATTAGCCATCCTAATAGATGTGACGTAATATTTCATTGTGGCTTTGATTTGTGTTTCTCTAACTTCCAATCCATGAACACAGAATTTCTCTCCATTTATTTGTGTCTTCTTCAATGTTCTTCAGCAATGTTTTGCAGTTTTTATCTCTCTCTCACTTTTACACCAAAATATATCTTTTATATTTCAATTAACAGTCTCTTTTTACTCCCCACTTGCCCAGACTATCATTCCCTTGCCATCTCTGTCTTATCTGCCTTGCAGAGTTCTAAGATAAAACCATATTCTTTATTTCTGCTATCATCTTGTTGCCAAAGAGAGAAAGCTAAAATATTACATTTTTCCTTTATTCCCTATATCTGAGTTTGATTCATCTGATCTGGTTGGCCAATAATGAGTCCCCTTACACCTTCCTTAAGTACTCCATACTCATACTCTTCAAAAGCTAGGCACTCAGGTGAAGAGATCAATTTTTCCAGATAAAAGGAGATGATGAAAGTGAGAAGTATGTAGGTGATAGGTCTGGCCTCCACAGGTAACCCAGTGGATATGTGGTTATGGGAAGAACAGAATGAAGACATCAAGTTTCTATCTCTAAGTGGGTAGGATATCAATAATCAAAATAGAAAACCTAAGTGGCAGAGGAGACTTTAGGAAAAAAATGTGGACTTTTTGACATAATGATTTGAGGCACCTAGGAAGATGCAAACAGTGATGTTCAAAGGGAAGCAACTAGATATAGACATTTTGAGTCAAAGAGAGAAATTGTCAGGGCTTTTCTACAGATGAGAGTATCTCTCTTCTTTGGTGAGCCTCCGTAATTATCCTCTCATCTGTAGTTCATCCACCTCCTTTCTATTTGATTTTTCTCCTACAGCACATGTACATGTATATACACATACCTGGTTAAAAGATTTTAAAAAAATAGTCCCATAGCATAATTTTATTCTTTTTGACATCTGATAAAATAAGTATACAATGTATCTAATTATAGTATATTTTAAAGTTAATTTATTTTAATTTTTCTAACTTTTTAGGTTCAGGGGGTACATATGCAGGTTTGTTACATGGGTAAATTGCATGTCACTGGGGTTTAGTGTACAAACAATTTCACCACTCAAGTACTGGACATGGTACCCAATAGACAATTTTTCAGCCCTCACCCTCCTCCCAGCCACCACCCTCAAGAAAGCCCCCATGTCCATTGTTCCTCTCTTTGTGTCCATGTGTAATTAATGTGTAGCTCCCACTTAAAAGATACTTGCAGTATCTGATTTTCTTTTCCTGCATTAATTCACTTAAGATGACTTCCAGCTGCATCCACGTTGTTGTAAGGGTATGATTTAATTCTTTTTATGGCTGCATAGTATTCCATTATGTATGTGGACCACATTTTCTTCATCCAGTTCACCGTTGATGGCATCTAAGTTGATTCCATGTCTTTGTTATTGTGAAAAGTGCTGTGATGAGCTTATGTGTACATGTGTCTTTATGGCAGAATAATTTATATTTCTTTGGGTATATAACCAGTAATTGGATTACTGGGTTAAATGGTAGTTCTAATTTTAAGTTCTTTGAGAAATATCCAAACTGCTTTCCACAGTGGCTGAACTAGCAGTGTATAAGCATTTCCTTTTCTCCACAATCTCACCAACATCTGTCATTATTTAACTTTTTTATAACAGCCATTGTGGTATGAAATGGTATCTCATTGTAGTTTTGATTTCTTTAATGATTAGGGATATAAAGCATTTTTTTATTTGCTTGTTGACCATGTGTATGCCTTCTTTTGAGAAGCATTTGTTCATGTCCTTTGCCCATTTTTTCATGAGATTGTTTGTTATTTGCTTGTTGATTTAAATTCCTCATAGATTCTGATGTTAGACCTTTTCAGCTGCATAGTTGGCAAATATTTTCTCCCATTCTGTAAGTTTTCTGCTTATTCTGTTAATAGTTTCTTTTGCTGTGCAGAAGCCCGTTAGTTTAATCGTGTCCTATTTGTCTGTTTTTGTTTTTGTTTGCTCTTGAAGTCTTTGTCATGAAATCTGTCCTAAGGCCTATGCCTATGTCCAGAATAGCATTTCCTAGTTTTTCTTCTAGGATTTTTATAGTTTTAGGCTATATGTTTAAGTCTTTAATCCATGTTGAGTTGGTTTTTGCATATGGTGAAAGGAAGGGGTCTAGTATCAATCTCCTTCATGTGGCTAGCTAGTTATCCCCACACCATTTATCGAATAAGGAATCCTTTCCTCACTGCTTATTATTGTTGACTTTATCGAAGATCATATGATTGTAGGTGTGTGTCTTTATTTCTAGTTTCTCTAATCTGCTCTATTGGCCTATGTGTCAGTTTTGGTACCAGTATCATGCTGTTTTGGTAATTGTAGCCTTGTAGTACAGTGTGAAGGGAGGCAATGTGATTCCTCTAATTTTATTTTTTTGCTTAGGGTTGCTTTGGTTATTTGAGCTCTTTTTTGGTTCCATATGAAATTTAAAATATTTTTTTCTAAATCTGTAAAAATTGACATTGGTAGTTTGATAGGAATAGCACTGAATCTGTAAATTGCTTTGGGCAGTATGGCCATTTTAACAATATTGATTCTTCCTATCCATGAGCATGGAATGTTTTACCATTTGTTTATGTTATCTCTGCTTTCTTTCAGCAGTGTTTTTTAATTCTCACTGTAGAGATCTATAACCTCCCTGGTTAAGGTAACTGTATTCCTATGTATTTTATTCTTTCAAAGTTAACTTATTAATGACTTGAAATTAACTTCATTTTGACTGCTTAATCTTGGATATTTTTAAACTAAAATGTTTCCAAACCTAAGAAGTAAAAAAATAATATCCCCTTTTTATATCCAGGAGACAAGACTCAAATTTTAAATAACTTTTTGACAATGTCATGTAGTAAACCTGACTTCTACTTATTCAATTCCATTAGTTCAGTTAGATCAAAAAAGAAATATGCTACTTTCTTTTTCACCTATGAACTAAAAAGCAAAGTAGCCATAGATTTACAAGTAGAAGGAAATTTTAAAGATCATCCATCCTTTCACGCAAAATCACAGCTACTGGGTAATCTAAAAACTATTTTAAAATACTTTCAGAAAACAAAACTCCATATCCTTAACACAATTTATCTTCTAAAAATACTTCTTTGCTCTCAAAGAATAGTTACAGTTACATACATTAAGTGATTTAAACTAAACACAGTTTTCAAAACATCTTGCTTTTTCCTACTTCCCTAGCTTTACACACGCTGCTCCATCTGGGTGAACACCTTTCTGCAACATGCCTAACATTCTTATTCCCTATGGCCTGGATTTCAAGGATTCTCAACCAGAGGCAGTACCACTTCCCTAGGCAGTGTTTTGAAAAGCTTGGAGGGTTTAGCTGTTGTTTGATTGGTTGGTTGGTTGTGGTTATTACAATAACTGGAGGTGCTACTGTCATTAAGAATTTCAGGGGCTAAAGACACTTAATCTGCAATGTGGGATTATCATGCCCAAAAGGTTAATAGCACCCTTGCTGAGGAATACTGTTACCTAGCCAAAACCAACAAATTCCTCGGGAATCAACCTAGGTGCCACCTCCTTTGGGAATTCTACTATAATTCATATAATTTGATGTGGATACTCCTCTTATCTGTCCCTGTAATAAAACTATGCCACCTCCTCCCATCATTACACTTAGCACAATGTAATGTAATTAACTGTTTGCCATGTCCATCAGAAAGAAATTACAATTTTTCCTGCACAACAAAATGAATAAAATCCTAAATGTTTAATTAAATATACTTACCAGCATGAGCAACCCCACATGCTTTTTTGACTGGATCTGCAAAAACTATCGGTATACAATCAGCACCAAGAGCTGCTATTGTGACTCCTCTCTGATTTGTAGTTATTCCATCATAAGAGTCAGGCTCCTTTCTTCCCATATTCCAGATGTCATTGGAATGATCAGTCTAATACCAAAAATGTGCAACAAAAATGTTTAGGAAGTGGGATTCTCATACCATTAACTTTTCTGAAGGTGTTCACTGTAGTATAAAATTATACAACCAGTGTAAGATTACTAGCATTCATTAAATATATCACTTCTATAGATGGGAAAACACCAAATTTACTTATAATTTAACTATTTAAGCTTTTGGTATTATAATCTCTGATATTTTATACAAAGAAAGGCAGAGTTTAACATTATAAAATTCAATATGGTGAATAATGAACATCTTTCCATAAAGATGGGAAAATCACTTCTTACAGCACTTTGTACAAAATGAAAATTTTTCTTTTAAAAGAAAGTTAATTACCAAGTCAATTATACTTTTACTCTTCCCAGACTCAAGCAAAGCTAGAATTCTGTAAGAAACAAGACATTATCTCATCAACTATGACCCTAGTTCCTCCTGGAGTAGATTTAGAAAATAATGGCCCTTCTCTACCACCATTCAGTTGCCTTTCTTCTAAATCAAAAATGGCAGTGGTGGTATACTCTCTGAGAATTAACTGTACTTTTACAATTAAGGACTCCAGATGAAATATACAACAGGCTCTTGAATAATGTCATTTTATTCCATATCATTTCATTACAATGTTAATGAAAAAAATTGATTATCCACCCTGTCACTGACTGTATGAGGTTTGTACCTTCTCCTCATGTCTGCATGGGTTTTCTCTGGGTACTCCAGTTTCCTCCCACAACCCAAAGAAGTACATGTTAGATTAAGTGGGGTGTCTACATGGTCCCAGTAGGAGTACCTGTGTGTGTGTGTGTAAGGGCACCCTCCAATGGAATGGCATCCTGTCTAGGGTGGGTTGTGGCTTTGTGTCCTGATCTGCCAGGATAGGCTCCAGCTACCCAAAGCCCTGAAGTGATAATGTTTATTTCAATGGACTGTTTCAAAGAGCCTGAATTAAAATAATTTGGTAAATAGTTAGCTGATTTGTTTTTCTTATTCTTTCTTAAATGTATGTCTAGCTCACATTTATTTCTATGTTTAATACTAGGAATGTGTTGGCCTTTATTTAGAAGTTTGGTGACGTTTTTATGACAAGAAATATGCCTTAGAAACTTAATTCTTGTTTATATCAATTAGCCTATGGTAAAACTGGTTTTATTATGTCATTTCACTTAAAGTCAACAATTTCCAAGAACCTATCAACAAAATTGAGAACTTACTCTGTTTGTGTGCATATATACATCTCTCTCTCTCTCTCTCTGTGTATGTGTGTGAGTGTGTGTGTGTGTATGAAATAGAACTGATCTTTAGGCTATGATGTTTAAATCTAAGAAAAACCACCACAGCATTATTCTAAAACTTTAGATAAAATGCCAGATACAAAAGTTAATTAGCTTAAAGTCCATGTAGTTACTAGCAAAGTAAAAATATACTTTAGATCTTTCAAAATATAAAGCAAAATTTTACCTTTATTCGGTAAAACTTCTCCACATTAAATCCTGCAGCATTCGCCAACCTACGCAGATTTTCTTGAACCACTGCCTTGGGATCTCTCCGTTTGGAACTACTGAAGAGATTGAATGAGCTAAGAGTTGGTATATAAGATATCCCACCTGTTCTTGTAGTAAATCCGTGTATGAAAATATCTGTTGAAGATAAGCAGTAAAGATTTAAAAGATGCTATACAAAAGACCAGTCTCCCGATTAGACCTTCCCTGATCACTGCTACCTGTCCTGGTTATTTGGCTTCTAATTTCTATGGCATTTTGTACCTCCATATGTTCTTATTGCATTCGCTTTGTGTTTGTTTTACTATCCCTATGAAATTATTGCTCTTCAAAACATATCTTGTGTCTCATCTGGCTTTGTTATATCTAACAGCATATAGCTCACAGTAAATACTGTTTAACCAAGAAATAAGATTGGTTGTTTTAAATTTAGTCTTCTATGAAGGTGCTAATGATTTGAAATTTCAGAATTTCTTTTTCTTTCTTTCTTTTTTTTTTTTTTTTTTTGAGATATAGTCTCACTCTGTCACCAGTCACCAGGCTGGAGTGCAGTGGCGTGATCTCAGCTTACTATAACCTCCAACTCCCTGGTTCAAGCTATTCTCCTGCCTCAGCCTCCCAAGTAGCTGGGATTACAGGCATGTGCCACCACACCCAGCTAATTTTTGTATTTTTAGTAGAGATGGGGTTTTACCATGTTGGCTAGGATGGTCTTGATCTCCTGATCTCGTGATCCACCCACCTTGGCCTCCTAAAGTGCTGGGATTACAGGTGTGAGCCACCATGCCCAGCCTAGAATTTTTAAATAGAAGGTTTTCAGTATCATAAATCTCATTGCAAAGGAGGGCTAGATTATTTGTCTTAATATTAAATTTTCATAAAGCAAATTTATTTATTTAGGGTGGCTTTGAAGGAGTTATCCCTTGATACCTCTGATACTACATGGCCATATATGACACTTCTGTGTTGCCACTGATGCTAATGAGTAATAAACCCGCAACAGTCAACAAAAGAAAGGAGGAAAAAAAGAGGTGAACTACCTCTGAAGAAAGACTGGTTTGTCATACACAAAGTAAAAACAACAGTTAGTGGTTAATATACCTGGGATCAAAGGAGAAGTGATAATAGTTAATTCTCCTTTCAGTGCTGGCAGACTTCTCAAATATGTTTCTATTTCATTCTGAATTTCTCTTAGTTCCTGAGCTGTGATAATATTTATTTCAATGGAATGTTTCAAAGAGTCTCCCCTGAAAGTCACTTGCAAATCTTCAAATTCAAAATTGTAAACATCAGTGAAGAGTTGATCAATAAAAGCTTTCATTAAAGTCTTCCTGTGGCTGGGTACAATTACCTTAATGCTGCTCAGATTTCTTTCATCAATTTTCTGCTTAATGGTATACAAAGAGGCAGCCATGCTGGGACAGCTAACAATCTCAAATTCTTCCAAGAGAGCTGATAATCCATTGCTTGTTTCTAACTCACAATTATCTTGTTCTCCATCCCTTTCATAGCTGATGTTACTGCAACACATTATACAAAGAAACTTGGCCTTGGCGCCATGGTGGTATTGGACAGCATTCAACGTCTTCAGTAATGTCTCAGGGCAGTTTTTTTGAGAGTTCAATTTCAAATAAAAAAGATCAATCAAAACTGCTTCTGCCATCCTTCAAAGAATACTTTTTGTGGCAAATAAGTCACCTGCAAAGAAAAATTAGTGTAAAAATATAAAATTATATAAATCCTCTTATAGTTACAACAGAAATTTGTGGTAGATTAAAAAAGAAGCAATTGGCTGGGTGCAGTGGCTCATGCTTGTAATCCCAGCACTTTGGGAAGTCAAGGCAGGTGGATCATGAGGTCAGGAGTTCAAGACCAGCCTGGCCAAGATAGTGAAATCCCATCTCTACTAAAAATACAAATATTAGCTGGGCATGCTAGCAGGCAGCTGTAATCCCAGCTACTCGGGAGGCTGAGGCAGGGAATTGCCTAAACCCGGGAGGCAGAGGTTGCAGTGAGCCAAGATCGCACTACTGCACTCCAGCCTGGGCGACAGAGTGGGGCTCCCTCTCAAAAAAAAAATAAAAATTAAATTGACTTTAAAATGTAACCAAAATAGTAAATCTAGGCCCCTCCCAGAAAAGCCAATCTACTCTGTCATAAGAGAACCGGTGACAATGAAAGCAAAGCCATCTTTTAATTTGTTTTGTGAAAATGCTGGTACATCTTTCCAGCAGAACAACAGTTCATCTATTTTGTTTTGTTTTGTTTTGTTTACATAGAAATTTTAAGTAAAGAATTACTTGCTGACTTAGACAAAGTACTGTTTTTTAATTGCAGGGTGTCAACCTGTGTGATATATCATTAGTCCTGACACGATTGTCATATTAGTTCTCATTCGTTCATACGCGAGGACTTGAAGTTCATGAAGCTAAACGGAGCTGCACCCGAATTTCGCATTTTAAGGTGATAAAAGCTGAGGTGGCTCATAGCGTTCCCTTCAGGATTTGTGCAGTACTCTGCACTTAACAATGATCACAAAAGCTATAGCGTTTTGGTTGAGAGGCTTCCTCGCTACTTTCTTAATTCATTCTCCCCGGGCAGCTGTGCCTACCTCCGGTCCACCTCTCCCACCCCAAACTGCAGGTCTCCGGTGACCCCCTCTGGTGACGCCCTTTGCCCCAAGGAGGTTTTCTCCTGCCTCTTCCCCTAACCTTCGCTCCCCATCGCTCGGGGCTCCCTCTGAGATTCATTTCGCCAGTTCTGAGTGGGTGACCGACCCCTTCCCCTGTGCATTGTGAATTTCCACCCAACGTGTGTTGCCGCCGGGTCCCTGTTCCTCCTAACCGCCTTGGCTCACGGGCGCAGGCTGTGGCTCCGCACCTGCCCGGGTATCTCCCCCCGCCGCTCACCGCCCATTCGGGACTTCCTGTCAGACCACGCACACCAGAGGTGTTTGCTCTGTCCTCGCCTTCCCGCTCTTCATCTTCGGTTGCACACCCGTCTACTGCGACCTCTGTAACGATTTGCCGCCCCGACCCTAGTCCTGAGTCTCAACGAAATTGGGCAGCCGCCATCGGGTCGTAAGCCGGGCCCAGCGGCGACGACACCGCCCCTTCTCACCTCACCCACCTCGACGCGGCCGCGCGGATTCCCAGCCTGACACCGTCCGGGGATTCCAAGGGAAACCTGACGGCTCCCTTCCCGCGGGCCAACTGCCGGGAGGCGGGAGGGAACTCAGGCAGGGCCGCCAGGGGTGAGCTGTGCGGACGCCGCGGGCCCAGCGCCAGAGCCGGGGAATCCCGGGATGAGCCAAGCGCCGCGCGCCCGCTGCTGCCTCAGCATTTCCGGGTCTGGGCGGCCGGCCGAGCCGGCACCCTGCAGCCCCGCCGGGGTTAGAGGAGCAAGAGCCAGAGTCACTAGAGGGCCCTCGGGCCGGAACTAGGCGGGTTAGCAAGTGGGAGTGGGCAGGAAAGGGTCGCCGGGAGTCAGAGAAGGGCCCCTTGAGGGGGGATGGGGGGCAGAATGACGGGCGCCGGGAACTGCACATCTCCAGAGTGCACGGGGAGGGGAACTAGGGGCCGCTGAGAGGGCGTGAGGCGGGTGAGGAGGGATCAGCCGGGACCAGGAGGGGGCGCCGGGCGGCGCGAAGGGGCGGGTCGCGTGAGGCGGGGCTGCTGGAGCGACCTCGGGATGAAACCGTAGTCTCCCTTCAGCTAACGGAAGCTGAAGCCCCGGCTTCCCTTTTCTGAGGGACCCCTCGCTGACCCAGCAGTGTGGTCAGGACGCTGGGTTTCCTCACGGCAACCTAGGCAGGGCTCAAGTCAGGGGCCCCGTCGAGGAGATGTTTTTACTGTTTTGCTGCTGCTGCTGTTGTTCATTTGTTTCCAGAAACAAGCCATTGTCTCCGTGCTGATTCTTTCTTGCGGATGGGACCAACACTCTTTCCAGAGCCTTCACTTGTGTTAACAATACAGATGTCCTCTATGGCCCTTTAAAATATGTGCCACTAGCAGGACTGAAGTAAAAGGCCCTCATCCCTAAAACCATGATAAAGGTGCAATTTAACATCCCTGATCTTTCCTCCAAGATTATAACGTTCATTTATTTGAAAATACTGCACATTAGGACACGGAAGGCCAGTGTACGGTAAAGGGAAAAAATATCCGACCTTCTAAGAGTAAGAGAAATGGTGCTTCCTGAGGAACTGGTTATGATGGAAGGAGAGGTCCCTTTTTTCTTTATTGTTGCTCATTTGATAGGCGCTGAAGAACCTTTGTCTCATAATCTCAGATGGCTGAGAGTTGGAAGAGCTCTCTGGGGTAGGCGCGTTCTTGTGCTTGACTACAGAATGGGAGTACTAACCCAGAATAGGAACCCACCCTTGAATAGCTCTAGCACCAGTTTTGTCAAAATTCGTATATTCTTTGGTCACTTGTTAAGAGCCTGGAGCAGTAGATGGTACACCCGATAAGATGGCGCACTCTGCCCTGAGTTTGTTTCATGTTAAATATTATTAATGGTTGGTGCAAATGTAATTGCGGTTTTTGCCATTGACAAAGACTGGAATTACTTTTGCAACAGCTTAATTCCTCAAGCAAAATAGGTCTTTTAGTTACAAAGGTTTTAAACATTTATGTCTGTTTTTACAATGGTAGGAATTCATATTCTTTCATGCAACAGTAGTGGCAGTAAAAAATGAAAAAGAAAATATTTCAAAAGAATGAAGTTGTCAGGGGAGAAAGAGTTTGTTGTATTTGCATACCATTTCCTTTCACCATCTGTTCCTAGTGTCATGTCCTAACACTTCCTCATCCCATTTTTACTCTATCCTACTCCAGTGGTTCTTAGTCTTGGCTGCAAATCAGAATACAAGTGCAGCTTTAAAAAAAAAATTGTTGAGACTCCACCCCAGATATACATTGAATCAGAATCTCTAGGAGTCAGGCCTGAGCATGTTTTGCTTTGCTTGTTTTGTTTTAATCTCTATGTATGATTCAGATGCATAATTAACTTTGAAAATAATGAAAACACCCTATTCCCAAGCCACTCAAATAAAAGTTGTTCTTTGGAGTCCACATAATTTCATTCTTTACATTTGCAGTTCCCCTACTTAGCACAGTACCCTCCTCTTGTATGCCTAACTGCTACTTTTTGTTCAAGGCTCTTTAAGCTCAAACATAATCTTCCCTGAATCCCCATTCTTCATCAGGCAAAATTAATAGCTTCTTTACATTTTATATAAGAAGCCCTCTCATAGATGGCCCATAGCCAAACAATAAATGGAAAAAACTAGTTAAATATTAAATTGTACACTTTATAAGGATGAACTTTGTAGTATGTAAATTATATCGTTAAAAAAGCTTTTTTTAAAACAAAAAAGATCAGTTAAACCACAGAATCATGAAAAAGTATAACATAAATACCTTAAATTGTTTTCTAACCTAAAACAACTGTGTGTTCACTTGCCAAATCTATTGAAAAGGTCCAAGACCTTTACTTTGTGTGTAGTCTGCTGTTGGAATTCTGCATTCTATCTCTTGCATAAACCATACCCCTAAACCATCAGCTAAGATTTCACAAGATATTGTTCTTTTAAGGGGAAAATAACTTAAAGGCACTTGTGAAACAATCTGAGGGCAGATTTATACTTTGTAATCTTTTTGTTTGTTTGTTTTTGAGACAGAATCTCACTCTGTTGCCCAGGCTGGAGTACAGTGGCACGATCTTGGCTCACTGCAACCTTTGCCTCCCAGGTTCAAGCAATTCTCTTGCCTCAGCCTTCTGAGTAGCTAGGATTACAGGTGTGTGCCACCCCACCTGGCTAATTTTTATATTTTTAGTAGAGATGGGGTTTCACCATGTTGGCCAGGCTGGTCTCGAACTCCTGATCTCATGATCCACCCACCTTGGCCTCCCAAAGTGCTGGGATTATAGGCACGAGTTACCACTATACTTTATAATCTTTTACAGTTAACCTCTCATACCTTTGTTGGATCTTTCCAAAATATTAAACATAGATTTTTTTTTTTTTTTTTTTTTTTTAGACAGAATCTTGCTCTGTCACCAGGCTGGAGTACAGTGGCGCAATCTTGGCTCACTGCAACCTCCACCCCTGGGTTCCAGCGATTCTCCTGTCTCAGCCTCCCAAGTAGCTGGGACTACAGGCGTGAGCCACCACACCCAGCTAATTTTTGTATTTTTAGTAGAGATGGGGTTTCACCATGTTGGCCAGGATGGTCTCAATCTCTTTACCTCGTGATCCGCCCACCTCGGTGTCCCAAAGTGCTGGGATTACAGGCCACGACGCCTGGCCTTGAACGTAGATTTTTAAAGAAACAATAATTTCCACACTATTTCATTGGTTTATACAATATTCATAACTTAATATTGTAGTTATGACAGTACAATATCAAGTACAAATGGTAAAAACAGGTTTGCAAACAAAAACAACTTAAGTCATAAGATTAAACAAGTCAACTGATAGGAGCAGACATAGGCAGATTTACTGTTATCCAGCAAATCTGATATGGGAATTAGCCACTTATGACTTACAAAGGAAACAGAGTGAGTTAACTGGTTAGAGGTTATGTATAGATAGGCTAAGACATCAGCTACTGTACCTCTTCATTTTACTTGACTATGTGTCTTTCTACCTAGAATGTTTTGAGGACAGAGATAGTGCCTGCCTATTAAGGGAAACCACTGAAGAAATCCCCAGATGCTTTTATAATGCTATGTAAATCTTCTCATGAGAAGAAGTAGAATTTTAAAAAACAAAACAGTTGTTTCTAAGCCATTTACATTAAGGTTTATGGATCTTTCCAGAAAAGGCCATGAGGGAGATGTATATTTCCTTGCTAAAAGCTTTTGTTAGTTTCCTAGGGCTGCCATCAAAAATTAACACTAACTGGGTGACTAAAAACAACAAAAACAGTTATGGAGGCCAGATTATGAAACTGAGGTGTTGACAGGACCTTGCATCTTTTGCTTACCTTTTCCATCTGGTGACTCCAGGTGTTCTTTGCCTAAAGGCTAAGTGACTTGGAGCTCCGTGCCTCCAACATCAAATAGTCTTCTTCCCTGTGGTTCTGAGTTTCAAATAGCCCTCTTTCTCTTACAAGCATTCTTGTGTAGAAATAAATGACGATCAATCAAATGAGAACAAGCAAAGGCTATTTATTCAGACCTTGTAAGGAAGGGAATCACCATCTCTTGCATTTTAGCAGAGTCAAAGGCAGCCAGAGGAGTGAGCATGCCCTGATTAGAGGCTCTTGGCATGAGGAAGCTGCAGGCAGGCTAACAAAGTGGAGCATTCTATGTGATTGGTTAGGGGTGCATATTCGGCTTCTTGTTAGTCTCAACTTGGAAATAGGGACAAAAGTTAGGGAAGATGCCAGTTATTAATCCAGTACTGGCCATTTGGGCCAATTGTTATGGTTTGTTTCCTAGGATTGTTATTAGAGATAATGATATGACTTGCTACAAGTCTAATTTATAGACTTCCCAGACTGGTTACTGTAGATAATGGGTTGGTTTCCTGGGTTGCTTGCTGCAGGTTGTGGGTCAGAGTTCTGTTTTTACGTATGTTCTGGCCGTTGTCCATTTGCATATTTAGTCACCCACCCTAAATCCAGGATGATCTCATCTCAAGATCCTTAACCCAATTATATCTGCAAAGATCCCTTTTCCAAATAAGGTCACATTTATAGGTTCTGGGAGTTAGGACGTCGATATGTCTTTGGGTGTGTGGGAGGGCACCATTTAACCCACTATAAAGTTCCTCTTGGTTTAGAAATCATGTTTACTTGCTTAGAGGGGGAAGAAAAAAGACCTTGCCCCTTGCCTCTCTGAATGAGACAAGCAGGTAGATTACAACTGGATTTCACCAAAGGTCTATAACTTCTGTCTCAGAGGTAGAAACCTTTTTGAAACAGTTGCCTGGACATCCTTTAAAGCTTGGATTTTAGATGCAGACGAACTCCTTTATGTCTACACTCCAAAACAAGAGATGTTTTGGTAGTCCAGTACTGTCTATACATTTGGCAAAGTCCCTCCTTTGATAGAAACCTGGAAGCAGTGTGGATAATGTATGAATGTTGCCTATATTATCTTAGATAGGAGGTAAGGAACAGTACAAACCCTCTAGTTTCTTTCTTTTTCAGTGCCCTGAAACTCTCATCTCATTGCCTGACCAGAAAAGGAAGTAATCCCTAGTTTCAGCAGATTCAGTGGTACTGGTATATAAGAGGTCTACAGTTTATTTTTAGTTATTCAATTGACTGATTCTTTTTGGATGACTCTGATGATATTCTAATTTCTCTTAAAAACATTTTTAAGAGACAGTCTTGTCTCTAAAGCCTTCTTTAATTTATGCAGTTCTAATGAATTAGCAGTAGATGGCAGTATTTCATTTTCATTTTTCTTTTCACTGCGCAATAGAAATCTGACAGAAAAAAACTAAAACTTTTCCAATTTTACAGCATAAATTTTATGAATAATTGGTTTAAATAAATATTACCCAAGAGTTCTTCAATTTATGTTGCTATAGAAATAGAGATCAAGAAATAGTAGTTACTTTATTTTTATTATGTAAATCCAATTTTCTTTATCCTTTAGATTACTTTATCAAATACTTTAAGGAAAACAAAAATGAATAAAACACTGTATTTGCCTTCATAGTGCTTACAATCTAATGGGGAAAGATACTATTAAATAATGAAAATAATAAAAATAAAAATTTGATGCGTATTCATAGTGTGACAGGAATTTGTTAAATGCTTTACCTGCATTATTTCATTTAGTCTTCACAATAACCCTAATGAAGCAGGCACTAATATTGTTCCCATTTTATAGGTAAGGAATCTGTGGCCCAGGTTGGAAATGATTTTCCTAATCTAATAAGTAATGCAATCTAGATTCAAAACTAGCTCTGTCTTACCCTAGACTTTGTACCGTTATCTAAAATTATATAATAGAAATATTGAAACAATTCTTCTAAATAAAGAAAGACCACATCTTCCCAGAAAGACCAAGAAAGACCTCTTCAAGAAAATGCCATCTAAAATGGAATTGAAAGATTGGCTGTGATGTTGACATGATTAGAACAGTGCTTTCAGAGCATTATTTTGTCAGAAAAGGGTGAATTGGAGTGGAGATGGACTATAGTTAGACACCTGTAATGTGCCAGGAACTTCTAGACCTCTGTCACCATGGAGCTTACATTAGTAGAAGGATAAGGAAAAGAAACAAGTGTATGAGATGTCAGTGGTGATAGATGCCATCAAGAAAAATGAGGCAGGGCAGGGAAAGAGGGGATGAAAGAGGATTATCAGGGAAGGCTTTTCTACTATGCTAGTATTTGGAATTGGTAAAGATTGATTGGATTCCAATATAATTTAAAGGTAGAGCCAGTGGGTTTTGGCAAACGAACTGCATGCAGCTTGTAATGGAAAGAACAGAGTGAAGATTCTGGCTCATCCTTTGGGTAGGTCAATCAGGGCAGCAGCCCTGGAGTGTTAAGGATTTCTCAAAGGCCCCATGAAACATCAACAATAAGATCTCCTTTATTATTGCCTTGGGTACTTCTAGTTGAAATTCCCTTAGGCTCTATACCCTTGTGGAGACCTCCCTGCTAATGAATTCAGGGTTTTTGGCCTGAACAATAAGAAAAATGAACTTACAATTTACTGAGATGGAGAGGACTATGAAGGTGCAGGTTTAGTGGTCATAATACAGTGGACAGAGGAATCAAGAGTTCAGTTTGGAATATATTGAGTTGAAATGCCTATTAAAAAATCCAAGTGGAGATATCAGGTAAGCAGTGAGTATGAGGATGAGTCTTCAGTTCAAAAGGGATGTTCAGGGTAGAGATACAGTTTGGGAATTGTCAGCCTATAGGTGTATTTTAAAGCCATAGAGATACAGTTTGGGAATTGTCAGTCTATAGGTGGATTTTAAAGCTGTAGAACTAGATGGCATCATATATAGAATAAGTATGAGAAAAGAAGGAAGCCTGAGGACTGAGCACTAGGAACTGTAACGTAAGTGAAAAAGATGAGAAGGGACCAGCAAAGAAAACCAAGAAGTGTGGTGTTTCAAGAAGGCAGTGATTATCAAATATGTTAAATGATGTCAATAGGTCAAGTAAAATGACGGAACTTTTTCATTGAATGTGACAGTGTGGAGCTCATAGATATCTTGATAAGAGTTTTAAAAGTACGGTGATAAGTGATTGGTTCTAGTGGGTTCAAGAAGAAAGAGGGGAGAGGAAGTGGAGAGCAAGGATCCTGGCTTTAAAGAGGAGAAAAGAAATGGGTCAATATTGAAGGAGGTTATGGTGTTAAGCAAGGCTGGTGGTGGTAGTGGTTGTTCATTTATGATGGGCTGTTCAGAATAGTATGTTTGACCAAGTAAATAGGGAAATTCTGTTGACAGGCCGTGCAAAGAAGTAATGTCTGTGAGAAAGAGTACAAAAGTAGAGGATTGGCCTTGGATAGGAGCAAGAACACCTTATATATTGCCAGAAAATGGTATGCTGGTATACAGGTGCAGGTACACAATCTGGTAGATGGGTAATTTACCATCTTCTCTGATTTTTTTCTTCTATTTCAGTTAAATTAGAAGGTAAATTATTAACTCAAAGGAAGGGAAAAGAGGTGTGGAGGTTTGAAGACAGGATAAAGAGTAAAACAATCATCTACATAACTTGGTGCATCTTAAGAGCTTAGGATCAAGGGCCCACTTGACATAATGGTCTTGAATTTAAAGTGAGCCAACAGCATAGCAGTATGTCTTTCTTTAAGCATATTCAGTTACTTGAGTGTAAGCAAAGCAGCTGGTTGGGATTCTTCCAGGGGATTAGGACAGAGACTGAGCTGCAACGGAAATGAGGGTGGATGCAAAGGAATCTAAGCCAGGTAAGGAGGAAAGAATACATGAAAGGCTGAGGGAATGTGTAAAGATAGAAGAGTTGATGGGTTGGAAGCCTTGTAGCGTTAAACAGCACATACTGTCAAAATACTAGAGGAGATGAGCTAGAAAAAATAAACAATAGTTTGAATCTGAGATTATGGATGAGGTACAGTTACATTCTATGGGTTGCTGGGTAGAATAGATGAAAGAAGACATCAAACAACTGAGAGATCAGGGTTTTAGATATATATTTTCTGTGGATATTGAAATCCCAAAGAAATATAAGAGAGTAGTGATAGAGAAACAGTAAGTCAGAAGATGCTATAATCTAGGAATGAGCCTTCCAAGACCTAGAAGACAGTTGATAACAAGGAAAGATAAAGCCTATATAGTCTATGGCCTGAACTTCAAAGAAACAAGACTTTAGAGAGAAGAAAAGGAAATAGGGTGGCAGTGGAAAGGGAAACAGAAAAAAATGTCTCATCTCCAAACTTAGTGGTTTGAAAATGAGGAAGCTGTATCTTTGGACTTCAGTTAAAGCCAAAAGGTAAAAGGAAAGTTCACTGAAAATGTTGACAATAGAGAGAACTTTGCTGAAGATGCCCCATGAATTTAAGAAGTCAAAGGGGAAGGATAGAAAATGGTTGGAGAGTGGGTAATACAGCATCATACTAAGGGACTTACCAAGCTGAATAAGGATGGGTTCTCATGATGAAGAATGACCTGGCTTCTTCTGAAAACTGAAGTTACTAGGGGTGTAGAATTTAATGAGAATAGTGCCCACAATATTTTAGGCAGCTGATGGAAGTTACACTGTGATTTAGGGGAGAGAAAAATGGGGACTCACCAGGAAGGTAAGTTACTTAGCAGAAATGTACTGTTAGGTAAGAGCATGAAGAACTCACTGGATTACCTCTTCAGGCATATAAATCGTGTCATTAGGCCATTGGGGATGTGTTGGAGCTGCAGCAGCTCTATAAACACACTTTACCAGAGTAGTTTCCCAAAGAAGAAATGTAGACAGTACTAGTGGGAATAGAAGGAGTAAGTCGATTAAAGTGATGTTTTAGCAACATAGGAATGCTAAATATAGTGGACCCTTGAACAACACGGGTTTGAACTGTGCAGGTCCACTCATCCATGGGTATTTTCAACCAAACTCGGATACAGTATATGCAGGGCTCAAAACCCCCATGTAAGGCGGGCCAAGTTTTCATATGAGTGGGTTCCGAAGCACTGACTTTAGGACCTGAATATGCACAGATTTTTTTTTTTTTTTTTTTTGAGACAGAGTCTCGCTCTGTTGCCCAGGCTGAAGTGCAGTGGCATGATCTCGGCTCACTGTAACCTCTGCCTCCTGGGTTCAAGCGATTCTCCTGCCTCAGCCTCCTGAGGAGCTGGGACTACAGGCGCATGCCACCATGCCTGGCTAATTTTTGTTATTTTTAGTAGAGATGGGTTTTCACCATGTTGGCCAGGATGATCTCAATCTCCTGACCTCGTGATCTGCCCACCTTGGCCTCCAAAAATTGCTTAGGGCTTACCCTCGCCAGAATAGCACTGGACAGGCATGCTATATTCCCTGGATTCCATACCCATAACAGAAATTGCTAATTAATGTTGATATTGTTTCTCACAGATTCTGGTTATAGTTTCAGAATCCACTTCATCATAGTATTAGAGTTACATATTATTAATACTAATCCAAAATAATTATGCAACATATGTCAGGAACTGATCTAAGCATGCTACCTATATTACTTTAATTACTAGAATAGCCCTGTGAAGTTTTTAAAGACGAGGCACTGAGGATCAAAGAAGTTAAGAAATTTACTCAAGGTCATAACAGCAGAAAAGCAAGAGAAGCAAAAATCAAATATAGTTCTACTTTTATTCCAAAATCTCTCACTTAACCATTGTATTTTAAATCTTGGCACTAATGATGAAATGTCATTGACATCCCTGTGACATGTTTGACAATTAATTTACCTTTCAGAATCACCAGTATACAACAGGAAAAAACAGAAGTGAAAGATTACCAATATAGATTATTGAGTAGGAGTAAACCAAAAAGAGGAAAAGAAGAGATTACAGACACAGAGAATGTCAGACAACAAAGAAAGGAAGAGTCAAGGAGTTCCTAAAGAAGGTAATGAAACAATCTTAAGAAATAAATAATTAAAAGATCAGCAGCAACAACAAAAAAGTAGTCTGATAGGACAATTGTGTTAAAATTGATAGCAAATTAGAATAGAGGGAAGCAGTTACATTTAGCCAGGAAAAGCATACGCAGTTTTTAGAAGAGGCATGCCAACCTGAAAATACAAGCCTATAATGAAAATGCATCAATTCTAATTGCTATAGAGTTATAGTAGCACTATAATTATAGTATATGTACAAGTGACCTGGATAAAAAAATTAAGACAATCAAAATATTTATACTGTTCCATAAAGGAATAGGTATAACATTGCAGTAGGCAACTTTGAATTGCCTATTACTGTTGCCTTTAATTTTGGTTTTGTCTTTATCAGCAAGGGAAAATTACTAATTCTAAATTTAGTTTAGGAGGAAAAAGCAACAACTATTTCATGATTTTGAGTAAAGAATCATAACTTTCTTAAAATGTCTGTATTTTAATTTTTATTTATATACTTTATTCTTTTGTCTAGTTGTAGATAACCAAGACACATATTCATTAGCTGATGCTGTAGAGCAAGTTGCAAAGCAACAACAATCACAAGCATCAGAGATAGAAAAAAATAAAAAAGTTCTGCTCAATTTGCAGGTAACTTCTTTTATATAGTCTTTTAAATGTCTTTCCTTCTGCAAAAGTAAATGACCAGGAGGTTATTAAGAATACTTAATATTGGGACTTAGTTTTAAAGTTATTCTCTGTCAATTATTCTGTTCTCCATAAGTAAAGTTTACATGAGTATTCCAGTTTTATGGAAAATTTTACACTTCCAACATACAAAGATTCAACAATGTCATTGCAACTGTAGGATAAGCATATAAAAGCTAACATGTTAGATAGAATTATTTTATATTCCCTTATTTGATAGTTTTTCCTAAAATGCTGAATTGAAGGAAGGTTAAGTTTTAAGCCAGTGTTTGTAAAGCTATGGCTTGTGAGTTACCAGTTGTCAGTGAACATTTCAAGTAGCCTCCCTTTATGTTCTTTTCCTTTTTAACTATATTCATAATCCTACTACAGGGAATATGGAAGCCATACTTGGTCTTTGCATGCAACATAATTAGATATAACTATACTATGTGAATATGACTAAATAAATGAAAATGAAAACAAGTATTTTGTGCTCTGTAAAGGTTATTATTAAACGTATCATAGAAATGAGAAAAATAGGCTCAGGAGCTGAACTGCCTAGTTCAAAAGGCCAGATTTACTACTTCTTGTTCCGTGATTGAATTCACTGTGCTCCTGTTTTCTTAATTGTAAAACAGAGATAACAATAGGACGTGCCCATAAGATTTTCATGAGGATTAAATGAGTTAATGTGTTTGGTGGGGACCAGGTGGACAGTATAGGGCCTGATTTTGACATTGGCTTTAAATGCATCCGTAGATATATGATGACAATAATTATATTATCATGGTAATATGGATTTCTTATAAATATTTGTATTATATTAGTCACTCCTGGAAAAGAATACATCTCTTCAATAGAATAAAATTCAAAAATAATGTCTTATATTTTTGTAAAGAATTTTTTTGTAAAACTTTTCAGTCTTCAAAGAGTCTCATAGACTTTATTTCACTTATATTGAGAGCCTACTTTGTGTTAAGCATTTTGCTGAACATTGTCCTCACTCTTATGTTACTTACCATCTACTGGGGAGAGAAAGCAGTAAACAAATAATTACATGCAGAGTAGTAGTACAATAGAAGCATGAACACAACACAGATTTAACACTAGAGAAGGAGTGATCACAAAAGAAATGTTTCAGTTGAGTTTTTAATGGCAGCTGGAGTTCATCTGAATGATTAGATGTCTAGTTCAGGTTTAAGGGTTAGGGCGTAAGGAAGATATTATTCAAGATAAAAAGAACCTGAGGATATTCACAGAGGAGTGAAATAGCATTGGTTCATTCCTAGAACTGTAACCGGGTTTTTTCTGGATGCCAGTGATTATTGTGGGTTTTTGGCTTTCAACCTCTTAAGGAGTAAGTGGTGAGGCCACTGCAGGTGGACCGTCTGCTTGTAAAGTGAATATTCGACCCAAAAAGTGTTGCAGAAAGGTGATTTTATTTAGGTAGAGAAAAGAGAAGGGAAGGATAAAAAGAGAAAGGCTTCCAGGAAGAGTGTGGAAGGAGATTCCAGAGGGGAAATCCCGGGGGGAGCTCCCACGCTTTGGGGGGGGATTCCAGAGAGCTGGAAATCCGGAGCAGGTGAGGGAGCATGGACTTTTATCCTGGGAGTAACCCCCACCTTCTCCAAGACCCTGGGCCAATGAAAGGAGTTCCTTAGAACTTCTGCTGGAGTGTTTGACTTTTAGTTTCTTCCTGTGCCCGTGAAATTCAATCATAAACCCTTGAATCTCCCAGATGGAGAGAGATGGGAGGGGGGCATGGTGCCAGGAAATTCTTGCCTTTAAAGCTACGCCCCCTCATGGACCCGGAAGGAGAACACATTCCCTCAGAACCATAAATAGTTTGATGGCAATGTAAATTACAGTGTGTTTTGAAAAAATCATGGAAGATACATACCACAATAAGAAAATCCAGCTTTATTCTAAACTTGATGAGAAGCACTTGACAGATAGTAAACAAGAAGCAAATAATTAAATTTATATTTTAGAAAGAATTCTAGATACATAAAAAGCACTTATTATAATCCAATATCCATTCATGATAAAAAAAAAAAAACTCTCATCTAGTTGGAAATAATAGGGAACTTCCTTAATCTAAGGAAGAACATCTACATAAATTCTACGACCAACCACATAGTGGTGAAATAATGAATGTTTTTCTCCTACGATCAGAAATAAGACAAAGATGTCTGCTCTTACTTCCATTCAAGATGGTGCTGGTAGTTCAAGCCAGTACAGCTATGTGAAGAAAAGAAATAAAAGCCATCCATATTAGAAGTAAGAAGTAAATCTGTTTTTATTCACAGATGGCATGATTTTTTTTAAAAGAAAATCCCAAGGAATCTATAAAAAGCTATTAGAACTAATAAGGGAGTTTAAAAAGATTGCAGGACACAAGATTAATATACAAAAATTTATTGTATTTCTACATATTGACAAGAGAAAATTAGAAATTAAAACTTCAAAAACAATAAAACTTCAAAAACAATACCACTTACAATGCCGTCCAAACTATTCAATACTCAGGGGTCAGTTTGACAAAAGATTTACAAGACCAGTATGCTGAACACTGTAAAACATTGGTGAGAAAAATTAAAGACCTCAATATAGAGTTATGTCATTTTTATGAACCAGAAGACTCAGTATTGCTAATATGTCAGTTCTCTCAATTTTATTTACATGTAAAAAGTAGTCCCAGTCAAAATTTCAGCAGGCTTTTGGGGAGAAATATATAAGCTAATTCTAAAAGTCATATGGAAATGTGAAGGACCTAGAATAGCCAAAATAATTTTGAAGAAAAAGTGTTGGAAATCTTATACTACCTGGGACGTTTTCTAATACTTAACCAATTTTCTGATTCTCTGGATGCCAACTAGGTGTCCAATGATTTGATTCAGTTCTGACACTACAGTAGTTTTCCCTTATTTGCAGTTTTGCTTTCTGCAGTTTCAGTTACCCGTAGCCAACTTCATTCTAAAAGTATTAAATGGAGGATTTCAGAAATAAACAATTTGTAAATTTAATATTGCAAGCCATTCTGTATAGCATGATGAAATCTCGAACTGTCCTGCTCCATCCTGCCTGGGATGTGAGTCGTCCTTTTGTCTAGCACATCCATGCCATATGAGCTTTAGTCACTTAGTAGTCATCTCAGTTATCAAATTAATTGTGGCAGTATTGCAGTGCTAATGTTCAACTAATCCTTATTTTACTTAATGACCCCAAAGCATCAGAGTAGTGATGCTGGCAATTCAGATATGCCAAAGAGAAGCTGTAAAGTACTTACTTTAAGTGAGAAGGTGAAAGAAGAAAAAAATCATACACTGAAGTTGCTCAGATCTTTGGTAAGAACAAATCATCCATTTGTGAAGTTGGAAAGCAGGAAAAGAAATTCCTGGCTGGGCACAGTGGCTCGGGCCTGTAATTCCAGCACTTTGGGAGGCTGTGGCAGGTAGATCTCTTTAGGTCAGGAATTTGAGACCAGCCTGGCCAACATGGTGAAATCCTGTCTCTACTAAAAATACAAAACAGCCTGACATGGTGGTGCATGCCTGTAGTCCCAGCTACTCAGAAGGCTGAGGCTGGCCAATCACTTGAACCTGGGAGGCGGAGGTTTCAGTGAGCCACGATCTCACCACTACACTTCACCCTGGACAACAGAATAAGACTCCGAGACTCCATCTCCAAAAAGAAAAGAAAAAGAAAAAGAAAGAAAGAAATCCCCGTTAATTTTGCTGTTGCACCTCAAACTGCAGAAGTTATGGACACAGTGTGTGATAGTGCTTAGTTAAGATGGAAAAGACATTAAATTTGTGAGTGGAAGACACAAAGTGAAAACATGTTCCAAATAACGGCCACATGTTGCTCCAAAATGCACTAAGTCTATGAAGTCCTCAGGAAGGGATCTTCTGAAATAAGTGACACCAAGTAAGGGATGGTTATACAGATGCAGAATCAGATTTAGATTGAAAAATGTAAAAATTAGGGAGAAAGTCTACCAATAAAGAAGCTGCTGCCATGTGAGTACAGTACAATAAGATATTTTAGGAGAAAGAGACCACATTCATATAACTTTTATTGCAGTATATTGTTATAATTATTGTTTTTAGTTATTGTTATTCTCTTACTGTGCCAAATTTATATATTGAACTTTATCATAGGTATGTATGTTTAGGAAAAAATATAGTATCTTTAGAATACTGTCCATGGTTTCAGGCATCCACGGAGGTCTTGGAACATATCCCCCTTGGATAAGGAGAAACTACTGTATCTACCTGGAATTAGCATCAGATCCTGCAAGTTAAAGGGCTCAGTCCCGTAAGACTGCCCCTGCTTCATGTGCCAATCACAAGTCCCACCCAGGCCATCCATATTTCTGACCAACTGGCTATAAAATCAGAGGTTCTCACAACCTACTCCCACACTTGCTCCCCATCCCCCACCAGGTTTGAACATTTTTAGAATGACTCACAGAACTCAGGAAATCATTTCACTTACTATTACCAATGTATTAAAAAGGACACAACTCTGGAATAGCCAAATGGAAGAGATGATGCATGGGGACAGGTATGTGGAAGGGGGGCCTGCAAAGGAGCTTCTATGCCCTCTCTGGGCACACCACTCTCCCAGCACCTCAATATGTTTATACCAACCCAAAAGCTCTCTGAACGCTGCATAGTTTAAGGTTTCTTGTGGAGGTTTCATCACATTTTTAACTCAACCTCCAGCCCATCTCCCTTCCCAGAAGATTGGGGAAATGGGGCTAAAAGTTTCAGTCCTCTGGCCGGGCATGGTGGCTCATGCCTGTAATCCCAGCACTTTGGGAGGCCTAGGTGGGTGGATCACCTAAGGTCAGGAGTTCAAGATCAGCCTGGCCAACATGATGAAACCACGTCTCTACTAAAAATATAAAAAATTAGCTGGGCATGGTAATTATGGTGCCTATCATCTCATCTATTTGGGAGGCTGAGGCAACATAATCGCTTGAACCTGGGAGGCAGAGGTTGCAGTGAGCTGAGATTGTGTCATTGCACCCCAGCTAGGGCAACAAGAGTGAAACCCTATCTCAAAAAACAAAAACAAACAAAAAAATTTAAGTCTTCTAATCAAGGCTTGATCTTTTTGACAGCCAGTCCCCATCCTAAGGCTATCTAGGGATCCACAAAGAATTAATTCATTTGAACAAAAGATCCTCTATTACCCTTATCACTTAGGAAATTCCAAGGTCCTATGGTTTGGATGTTTGTTCCCTCCAATCCTAGTGTTAGAAGTTGATCCCTAGTGTTGGAGATGGGGCCCAATCGGAGGTGTTTGGGTCATGAAAGCAGATCCATCATAAATAGATTGAACTAGTTTACACTCCCACCAACAGTGTAAAAGTGTTCCTATTTCTCCACATCCTCCCCAGCATTAGATGCTATTTTCAATTTCCAGATATGGAAATTGAGACTCAGAGAGGTTCAGTGACTTGCCTAGGCTCACCCA
>CAUYQU010061994.1:0-25105 GCA_963574635.1 Cheracebus regulus | reverse complement strand
TCCCAGTATTATATGGAAAATACCAAAGAAATTTGCCCACTGATTAAATTTTCTTTTCTTTCCTAAGCTGATCTAAACCCAAGAAAACCTATAGTATGTCTCCTGAGTAATCATCATGAGAGCAAGAAGAGGAAGCCATTGTGCAGAAAGCCATCAGAGAGAATGTTAAGCCAAGAGGAGAGTTTGTAATTCACTAGACCCAGGTAATATGTTCATGATGGAAAGAAAATCAACTGCAGCCTGAGTTTACTGTTAACAGTCCTATTCAGGATAAGAACCCTCAAAAGCTTAGTAATAGGGTTTTCATTGTGTTGCTTCTCCAAGATTTAGAGAAGCTTTGTAGTTTTCAAAGCATACGTGGTCTACAGCATGCATTCAAATCATTGGTGATGCCTATTCCAAGCTAACCACCATATTCTAATCATGGTGCTCCCCTCTCAGAACACATATGAAACCTCTTTTACAAATTACTTCAGAGCCTGCTGCAGAATACACTAAACAGACACATTAAAAAGTAATTCATTTATGGCTGGAGCTGATTTTCCTATTCATTTTAGCAAGCATAATTGCCTACCCTTGTCATTAAAAGTAGTTCCAAATTATTTTTACTGTTTTCTAGAAATCACAAATGCTCTTCTTTATACTGTTTTCATAGTTTCCTTATTTTTCTCAAAAACTGAACATAAATTTATTTTGTAATCACACAAAGACTTAACCACTTCATATACATTAAAGAGTAACTGTGAAATTGGCAAAGCAACAAATATGGAAAGAAATACACTACAACATTAACATGGATCATCTCTGGATGAGTGATTATTTGCATCCCTACATTTCTACATTTTTCATACTGTTAATGATGAGGATATAGTCCTTCCAACAGAAAACAAAGCCTTAAAACATTCTTCCATGCTATTATTGTTGGGAGCCAGCGAGCAATGTTATTTTAATGTTAGCACAGCTGTTCAATTAATTCTGGACATGGAGAACTGATAAACAGAGGGATTAATTTTTAATATCCTACCTTACTAAGAAAATAATTTAATATTGTGCCCTCCTTGCCATGTATTTATTTCCTCACTAATTCTTACTCATATCCTGAGGAAAAAAAAATCTTATTTACTAATGAAAACAAATACATTTGTTTCTTGTTTCCAATAACCAGTCAAATTTCTTAATATACATATACACCTCTTTTGGTTTATGCTTTGTCTCCATCTCAACCAGATTACCTGGCAGTATGACTTTCTCCATAATATTAATAACCCTATTTTAAGACCCCAGAAATTCAAGACCATTGAGTAACACAGTGGTGTACTGAAAATAGGCTTCCTGCATGTATTCCTTCTAATACATTTAAGCAGCAAAGCACAACTGGATAAGCAAGACTCTTTTCATTGTTCCCAGGATTTAGCAAAAAAAACAGGACATACTCACTGTACAAGGCTTATCTGCTGAACAGCTGACTATGGATGCTATGGAGAAAACTGTCACCTGCTTCTCCTTGGCACCTCTATACTTACCAATATATATGATGAGTGCCACTGCAGGAAGCAGAAGCTATGAGTATCATCTTCTCTCATAATGAATTGTGGACATTTTGTTTGGATCCAGAAATAATTCTTAGCACAAAATTTATTAGTCAACTCTTTATAACATAAACAATCCCAATAGAACTTGAAACTGGGAAGTGGGCTTTTTTTTCCCTTTCAACCATAGTTTTAAAGGTTTCCCACACAGTTATCTCTTCTGTATCTAAATGTATTTTACAAACAGCCTGACTATATCTCCTTATACTTCAGATTTTTTTTTCTGCTTTCATGTCCTCCAGTAACTATTCATTTACTGTGCTGTTATTTCTACAACCATGCCTTCTGATATATCCAAAAATAGTTTAAAAGCCAATTATCTTAAAATTATTTGCTTAAATATATAATTTTGTAGCATGAGAGGTCCATTTCTGATTTGGTAATTGCTTAGACCTTATCAAAATCATACTATGTTTCATGAGTCTGCATCTATTGGTAACATTAAATTCAGTGGTTGACAATACATTCTACCAGGAAACACAACTTCTTATTTGTTGCTGATTTACTTGAGATTGGATCACTGAAAAACTCCATACCCACCGAGCATTGGCTTATAAAACTGATAAACTGATGTGCATTTGTACACAGCCATAGATACTCTAAGATCACTCCATAAAAGGCTTTTTCCTCCTTTATACCGTATTTCCTTTACTTTAGCAATTCCTGCTACATCTTCAATTCTAATTCCCCCTTTTGGTTCTCTTCAGTGGCATCATTAACTTTTCTAGTACAATGTAAGAAAATAAGTCAAATGGATTACTCCAGATGCACACAGTATAGAATAAATGTAATGTTTGATCTATACATTCCATAAGAAATTACGATGATTTAACTGTTATGCCATAAACTGGAAAATCATTGAATATATATGTTGCTACCTCCATTTGCTGTGTGTTTCAGATTAGCTTAGGGTTGTGGGCTTTATATTTTCATGTAAATTTCATAGGTAACTAGCTGATAAAATGCAAGTCAGGACAGAAAGTGAAGGCAAAAAGAAGGGAGTGGTCTCAATGACTTGGAAGTGGGAGAAAAGGCAGTTCTGTCAAGGTTTCTTATGGGAATCCATGCTCGAGTTGAATCTAGAAATAGGAGGAGCTATTGCTCTGAGATCAGGCTGCATGGCCAGCAGACCCCGCTGAGGCCTGCTTTGGCAATCAGAGATTAAAAATGGCTGTTGACTCTGTGATTAGAACACTTCAAGAACTAGAACTACCACCTTGATTCCTAAAGAGATCTTTCATTATTTCTTTGAGTTGCAATTTTTATTATGTATTACTCTCTCCACGGCCCAAAGTAGATCAAAATCCTGAAGCTTATTTTACACAAGGCCTTAAAATAAGTAATTTCTCTTGCCAAATAGGATGTCCATGAAATTTGCAGCAAAATGTTCCTAATATTTCTCAGAAACAAAAACCAAGATAACATATCTTTACTTTTTGAATGTAAAAATTCATCAGAGGCACCAAATAGGAAAGGAATAGGAGCCGGCCCATTTTCAGGATCTAAGTAGTAGTAATCAAAACATTTACTGATCAACAGTTACATACAGAAACAGAGTCTTACTCTCCAGAGAAAATAAGCTAATGAGGAATACAAGCATACAGGCAAATTAAATATGCCTGTGGGAGAATATTCTAAATGCCAACCAAAGATGCTAAGATGTTACAGACTCACAAGAATTCTATTAAGAGACCATCCAGTCAAAACTAAAGTTTAAAGCATTTAAATAAGGAAAAACAGACTATCTCGGTGGTGGCTGGGATTCTTTTACATCACAGAATTTAGGTCACAGGAAAATGGGAATTTCAAAACAACAGAGATCTTAAGTAAGACTATCTGTAATGCCTCCAACCAACTGAACAGCAGGATCTAAGAAAATGTAATTCCAGATTAACCACCTCCCTTACTCCCCGCTGAAAAAAAAAAAGTGTAAATTATTGTGTGAGTACAAAATAAATAAAATTACTTGATTGTGCTACTCTGCTTTTTCTTCGAATAAAAGGAAGATTTGAAACAGCTCAGCTTTCCCCCAGAAAATGTATTATCTGGATTTGTCACACATTATACATCTTACTGATAACTATTTTTCAGGTATAGGAACACCTTAGAGATATTACAGGTTCAGTTCTAGTGAACATCATAATAAAGCAAGTCACCTGAATTTTTCGGTTTCCCAGTGCATATAAAAGTTATATAACACTATAGTCTATTAAGTGTGCAATAACATATCTAAAATATGTACATACCCTATTTTGTAAATACTTTATTGCTAAAAATGCTAATGATCATCTGAACCTTCAGTAAGTCATAATCTTTTTGCTGGTGGAGGGTCTTGCCTTGATGTTGATGGCTGCTGACCAAGATGGTGGCTGCTGAAGTCTGAGGTGGTTTTACTAATATATTTTTTTAAGACAACAATGAAGTTTACTACTTTATCTCTTCATTTTTAAAAAGATTTCTCTGTGGCATATAATGCTATTTGATAGCATTTTGTCCACAATAAAATTTCTTGCAAAATTAGAGGCAATCCTTTCAAACCCTGCTGCTTTATCTATCAAGTTTATGTAATATTCTAAGTCCTTTGCTGTCATTCAATAATGTTCACAGAATCTTCATCAGGAGCAGATTCCCAAGAAAACTATTTTTTCTAATCTATAAGAAACAACTCCTCATTTGTTCAAGTTTTAGCATGAGATTGCAGCACTTCAGTCACATCTTCAGGCATCACATCTAATTCTAATTCTCTTGCTATTTCCATCATACCTACAATTACTTTCTCCATTGAGGTCCTGAATTCTTCAAAGTCATATAAGAAATTGGAATCAACTTTTTCAAAACTCCTTTAAATGTTAATATTTTTACCTCCTCCTTTGAATCATGAGTGTTCTTAACGGTATCTACAATGATGAATCCTCTCCAGGTTTTCAATGGACTCTGTTCACATCCACTAGAGGAATCACTATCCGTGGCAGTTATCACATAACAAAATGTATTTCTTCAATAATAAGACTTAGAAATTGAAATTGCTCCTTGATCCATGGACTACAGAATGGATGTTGTGTTAGTAGGCATGAAAAGAACATTCATCTCCTTGTACATCTCCATCAGAGCTCTTGAGTGACCAGGTGCATGTCAATGACCAGTAATATCTTGAAAAGAATATTTTTTTCTGAGCAGTAGGTCTCAACAGTAGGCTTAAAATATTCAGTAAATCATGCTATAAACAGATGTGCTGATATCCAGGCGGTGGTTTTATTTATAAAGCACTGGTAGAACAGATTTAATGTAATCCTTAAGGTTTTATAATGGTAAATGAGAATCGGCTTCCACTTAAGGTCACCTGCTGCATTAGCCTATAACAAGATAGCCTGTTCTTGGAAACTCTGAAGCCAGTCATTTCCTTCTTCTCTCCAGCTATGAATATCCTAGATGACATCTTCTTCCAACAGAAGTCCTTTTGTCTACACTGAAAATCTGTTGTTTAGTGTAGCCACTTTCATCAATAATCTTAGCTAGAGCTTCTGGATAACTTGCTCCACTTCTACATTAGTATTTGCTGCATCACCTTGCCCTTTTATGTTATGGAGATGGCTTCCTTCCTTAAACCTCATGAACCAGCCTCTGGCAGGTTCCAACTTTTCTTCTGCAGCTTTCTCACCTCTCAGCTTTCATAGAATTGAAGAGAGTTGGCTTTGGTTTAAGGGAATGTTGTGGCTGATCTCCTATCCAGACCACTAAAACTTTCTCCATATCAGCTATTAGATTGTCACATTATCTTATCATTTGTGTATTCACTAAAGTAGTTCTTTTAATTTTCTTCAAGGACTTTTCCTTTGCATTCACAACTTGGCTATTTGGAACAATAGGCCCAGCTATTGGCCTATCTCAGCTTTTGACATGCCTTATTTATTAAGCTCAGTCCTTTTTAGGTTTTGGTTTAAAGTGAGAGATGTGTGACTCTTCCTTACATTTGGACACTTAGAAGCCATTGTAAAGTTGTGAATTTTCCTAATTTCAGTATTATTTTGACTCAAGGAATAGGGAGTCCTAAGGAGAGGAAGAGAGATAGGGGAACAGCTGCTTGGTGTAGCATGTGTCAACTAAATTTACAACCTAAATGGGCATGATTTGTCATGCTCCCCCAAAATTACAATATTAACATCAAAGATCACAGATCACCATAACAGATTAATAATAACTTTTGAAATATTTCTAAATTACCAAAATGAGACACAAACAAAGTGAGCACATTCTGTTGGAACAATGGCACCAAAAGACTTGCTTGACACAGGGTTGTCAAAAATCTTCAATTTGTGAAAAGCACAGTATCTGCAAAGCACGATAAAGCAAAGCGCCATAAAACAAGTATGTCTGTACTCAGAGCCTGAAACAGAAACTTAAAAATGTTGGATAAATGAATGAATGAATGTTAAATAAAAGAATAATTTTCTAAGTTGACACATAGTTGTGGGACTCTGTTTCACATATGCTATCCTTTCTATCAACTAAATTTTGTGACTTAATATACTAGATTAGTCCAAGATAAACAAATGCATATACTCCAGCACACTGATTTGTATCTATGTTCATTTCTCATTTTCAAAGAGAATATTATCTGTGCCGTCAAACACAAATACTTCTTTGAGCCTTTTGAATCTTTATAATTGAGTAATCAGGCCATGCTACCCATAGCAAAATAATGAACAGGAAATACTGCGAATAACTGTGAGACCTCACATTTTAAAAAAGAACTAAAGAGATCTTGTTCCAGGTGATTATTTAAATATTTGTTACATACTTCTTTTGCCTGACTTTGTGGAGGATGTTAAGCTTCAAAGTCTTTCTTCATATGTAATTTGTAATAGTCCATTTTATTTAAGGCAGAGACAAGAGGAGGGGGTTTAACATTGAGAATGCCTATGCACTGAGTGCTTAATATATAGGATCTCACAAAATCTTCACAGAAAGTCTTGTGTGATAGGTACTATTAGACCCATTTCTTTGCTTGATGAAATAAACAATCAGAGAGTAGCATTTGTAAGCTAAAATCACATAGCTGGTAAGTGGAAATACAATGTTAATCCATGGCTGTATGCTTCCAAAACCCATGTTCGTCTACACTAACTACTCTAGTCTTCTTATGAGAAGACCCCTAAAAGCTGAAATGGTGGCTGGCACTGACTGTAAGATTCATGAAAGCAGAGTCTCTGTCCACCCCCCACGATAAAACAATGACTAGAACATATCAGATTTTCAATACACATTTATGTCAGGAATACATTTGACTCTTAAATTGCTTTCAGTGATGGGATTACTGGGTCAAATGGTAGTTCTGCTTTTGGCCCTTTCAGGAATCGCCATACTGCTTTCCACAATGGTTGAACTAATTTACACTCCCACCAACAGTGTATAAGGGTTCCCTTTTCTCTGCAACCTCACCACCGAAGATATATACATGCCAATGTTCATTGCAGCATTGTTCACAGTAGCAAAGATATGGAATCAATCTAAATGCCCATCAATGATAGGGTGGATAAAGAAAATGTGGTACCATCAATGATACACTGGATAAAGAAAATGTGGCACATATACACCATGAAATACTATGCAGCCATAAAAAACGATGAGTTCCTGTCTTTGCAGGAACATGGATGGAGCTGGAAACCATCATTCTCAGCAAACTTACACAAGAACAGAAAAACAAACACCACATGTTCTTACTCGTAAGTGGGAGTTGAACAATGAGAACACATGAACACAGGGAGAGGAACATCACACACTGGGGCTTGTCAGGGTGTGGGGGCCTGGGGGAGGGATAGCATTAGGATAAATACCAAATGTAAATGATGGGTTGATGGGTGCAGCAAACCACCATGGCACATGTATATACCTATGTAACAAACCTGCATGTTCTGCACATGTACCCCAGAACTTAATGTATAATAAATAAAAAAAAAGAAAATGAGTCACATATATACATGGAATAGTATGCAGCCATAAAAAAGAATGCAATTATATCTTTCGTGGGAATATGGATGGAGCAGGAGGCTATCAGACTTAGCAAACTAACACAGAAAGAGAAAACCAAACACTGCATGTTCTCACTTAAAAGTGGAAGTAAATAATACGAACTTATAAACCCCAAAAAGGAAACAACAGACACTGGGGTCTACTTGAGGCTGGAGGGTTGGAGGAAGGAGAGGAGCAGAAAAGATAACTACTGGGTACTGAGCTTAATGCCTTAATGATGTAGCAATATGTACAACAAACCCCATGACATGTGTTTATGTATATAACAAACCTTCACATGACTCATAAAAATAAAACATTTTTAAAAATAATTTTAAAATGCTCTCTACATATTCCAGATCTGATCCAATTCAAAGTTTGATGGGCCAGAGAACTAGCTGGGTGAACTGGATGGAAAGATCTTGAATGGCAGAAAATGTGGATAACCCATCCCTGTATCACGAAACTCCAGTGCTATAGAAATGCTCATCAGATAAATGCAAATCAAATTAGTAAAGACTTTGTAGTCTTAAAAGACTTAAACAGATTACATTCTAGTAATCTAGTTTTCTCTCTTCTCTGAGTACAAGTGACTTCACATTAATGGATAAAGTTATCTTTAATTAGAATAAAGACTACAGAACACAGTTGCTACCTTTTGATCCCAAGATCTCATCCCCTACACCTAACACTGCCTCAGAAAGTTGGCTGCGATGAAGAGAATTCAAAATGTTCCCCAATTATCCTTGCAGGTGAGTGGTAACCCTGCCCACTGAGAGCACGTGGGGTCTATACCTTGCTTCTCACCAGTGGAATACAGCAAAGATAATGGGATGCTATTTTCATGATGACATTACATACAATTGTAAGTTCTGTCTTGATTACAGACTTTCTCCCTCTGCGGCTTCAATGAAGCAAGCAGCCGTACTGAAGAGACCTGCATGGTGAGGAAGTAAAGGAAGGCTTTGGCCAACAGACAGCAACAAGCTGAGGTCTGTAGTCCAACAAGCCTCAAGGACCTCAATTCCTATAAAAACCGCATGAAGTATGAAATAGATCGTTTCCCAACCAAGCTTAGAAATTAGACTGCAGCTTTGGCCACCATCTTGGTGTTGCCTTGCAGATGATGTAGCTAAACCATGCTCAGACTCTGGAACCACAGAAACTGTAAAATGATAAATGAGTGCCACTCAGTTTGTGGCGACATTACTATACAATAATTGATAAATAATATATTACCTATAATTCTACTTGTACTAGAAGATGTGGCAAATTCCCCTGAGTATACTGCTTTTTTATTTCAGAGCTTTTGGGCCCCATCAAACACAACTCCTTATTGCACTCATACCTAGGTTAATGCCTCTTTCATTATCACAGTCATAACAGGTTATATCATCTATGAATTGAAATTTATAGACAATATAACCTACCTATATACAAAATTTAAAAATCAATATAATGTCCTAAGTGTAACATTAAAAAGATATGAGGGTATTAATTCAAAATAAAATTGTAAGAATTTCCTTATATAGCAAGAGAAAAAACTATATTTGAAAACATAACGAAGTCCTGGATGCTTGCACCCATAATTAGAATTGTGGGAATTCAATAACTACTGTTTGCAGACTGATGGTCTGTACTTCATTTTTATATTAAATTCCACAAGCACTATTGCCTTTAGATAGGTCATTTTCTGAAATATTGAGCATCTCTTGGAAAAGTTCTCAACAAAATAAAAGTAAGTATTGTCAACTTATACAAGTTGTTTTCCTGGAAAACTCAGAGCATATTAAAATACCAGAGACAGTACTCTGAGCTTTTAAGTAAAATAAAGCGTAGGCCCAAGGAATTATAAACAGGTTTCTTAGCTATATCAAAATCCAGTGGGTCATTCAAAAATTTTAGGAGAAACAGGAGGATTCATTTTGAGAAAGACTGTCCCATGCATCACAGGGCACTCAGCATCCTTGCCTTTTACCAGTCATTGAGATGATAAAGTAAAATCCTGATACATGTACAAGGCTCCTAGGATGGAACATTGTCCCTGTTAGGAACCACTGCTCTAATTGGAAGTAAGCTCCTAATCAAAGATTTGTTATTAGATATATGACCAAACATATGTCACAAAATAAGCTACAAGCATGTTCCTCTAGAGTACTTTATAGTAGTAAGATTTTGTTACAAGTCCAATATGGTGGGCATTAAAATATATGTATAAATATGCTTATGTGATATTTAATATATATTATCTATTTCATATATATATATACACACACACACACACATACACACACTCACACACACAACAGAGGAAGAGAGACAGAGAAAGATACAGAGAGACAGAGCGAGAGAGAGACAACCAAAAGAACAGAATATATATAAAACATAAAAACAAATACATTTCAAATAAGCTATTGAAGTAGATTGCTTTTAAGGTCCTTTTCACCCCTGAGATGTGTGATTATATACCAGCTCATAAATATGGCATAAAAACAAGTTGCTTGATATAACAATAAAGAACTAATCGATAAAAAAATGTTGCTGGTATCTTTAGAGTTTGAAATGGCTTTCTAAAAAAATTAATTTGTTTATATTTATTACAAGGCCATCAACTTTGAGCTGATTCCTTTCTATTCCAAAATAAATATTATTCTACTAAGCAGGTAATTAAAGATAATGGTGCATTTTTTAAAGCTACACTGGAATTTGGTATTCTTTTTGCAATCATTCTCAGACTAAAGATTTCTTTATGTGGTTTGTATGTGTCTCTTGAATGGTAACCAGCTATTCTTTCCTTTGTTCTTGCCATTCCCCAACCCATTAAAACATTAAAACAGGGTAAATATGTAAAAAAAAAAAAAAGAAGTGTAAAATGATTTATCTCAGCCTGTGCTTAAGAAAGCATGCACACACTTTGACTAGAAATTGCAGTGAAGTTTGACTTTATTTACGTATACCTATATTTTTTAACTAAGTGTCAGAACTACTTTCTTTTCCACCGCTGGCTGGCTCTACAAGAATCATTTAGCATCATCAAGGTGGTACCCTTCTTTAAAAGAGTGGGAGAATGCAGAGAGAAGTGAATTACATAGGTAGATAATGTCAAATGCAAAACATTTGTTTTTATAATTAATTCAGCCTCCCAAGCAATATTTATAAAGTAAAAATTTCTACTTCTTGAATACTTTTTAAATTTTCTCAGCCTCACTGTCCTAGTGTGTGTCCAACCCATAACTAAGAGGGTTACAAGCATCATTTATTTACTCTTCCATTCACCCATTTATTTTCCTTCTCAATCAGCATACTTTTTATTCACTATTACAAATATTGAATATTCTAAATGTGATAATCAAAGAGGCTCAAGCACATACAAATATTAAATCAGAATGGTTTGCTTGTTACTCAGATGAATAGAAAGCTTTTGGAACATTTTCTAACCTCAAACAGTAATTGATGTCCTCCTTTAATACTTACAATAACCAGTTAGGTAATTGCTATTATTACCTCCATATTTTTAAATCGGGAAACTGAAGCTTAGCAATATTGGATAACCTTAACAGGCTTAGACAGCTAGTCAGTGATCTTAAGTCATATCCTAACGCAGGCTTATTTCACTATAAATACTGTGCAAGTCTTAAGCAATAGGTCGAGATTGTTGAGAAATCTTCAAATAGGTCATATAAACAAACTAACTTTTACTAACTTTTAATTGGTCATAGATCTAGATGCTTCTGTGATCAATTCATGTCTTCCCAAGGTTTGTTTTGATTGGCTTTGTTTAGGACAGAGTAATCCAAATGCCTATTTCTACCTGCTGCAGATCTGAATCTGCCCCCTGCTATTATGAGTAGGAGACAGATTCCCAGAACACAAACCTAGGTGTCCCTCAATAGCAGCCATCTGCTCCTCCTGAAAACACAGCACATTTTTTCTGAAAATGTTTTATTGAGAAATACATGCTTATCTCTAATTCCTCAGGGGAATTTCCTTGTAGGGACATGAGTTACTTGCCTTCAGATGAAAACCTAAAGAAGAAAAGAACAGAAACAAAGCAAGGCCAAGAATCATCCTCCAGAAGTCTCAGCAACTTCCAGAAGGTCTCACACAAGCACAATCCAGAAATCAGTTTTTGCCAACCTGTGCTTCTTGTCTAAAACTCCTCCTGTTGATGCCTCTAAACAGGCCACATAATCACAGAAGCAACAGGAAGAAAAGAGAATTCACAGATGCCATTGCCTGCCTCCTTGCTGCATGGTCTCTGTGCTGTGGCAGACCTGTTTTTTGCAGTGTTTAGGCTTCACTTATTAATCAAGAAGAGTTTTCTCAGCTCCTAAGCTCAAAAGTACAAGTTGACAGTCCAAATCTTTACAGTGCTGACCATAGTCTAAAGGCAATTCATTATAAAGTGGACTTTCTTTATAGAGAAAGACATATTCTTTCTTAATTGTTGCCTCTCAAGCCAGACTCTCTCCCCAGTCTGCAGAAAGATAATATTTCTCCTAAGAAGAAAACGTTAATGAACTCAATTCTGAGAATACAGTTGCCCGGGCTGAGACAAAGAGACTCACAGCATGCCTTGGGCCCCAGCTTTGCTTTTATAAATTCCTTCTCTGAAGGAATGATGGAGAATGGATAAAGGGGTGCCCCAAAAGCTGTATTCTCAGAGGCAGGAGTTCTCCCTCTGCACTAGGCTCTCCAGAAACTGGGGGAAAGACAGCTCCCTCAAGGGCATCACTTAGTTGGCCACTCTCTTTGTTTTCCTGGAAAAGGGTGCTGGCGATCATGAAAATGACAACTGGAACTCTGGGATAACCTTGCTACTTTTATGCATGTTGAGTTTGGGTTGTTATTTGTTTGATATTGATCTAGAAGAGCAACGATGATTCTAAAGAAAGGGAAAACGTATAAAAAGCTCTGTGTCTCAGATGACATCTGATTTATCACAAAGGATTTCCTTGTTTATTCCCCAGTGAGTCACATGTATGTAGAAATGAGGGAGACACTTTAGTAAAATCAGTTAAAAGACAGGGAGATAGAGAAATGGATAGTTACCAGAGGCTGGGAAGGATGGTGGGAGGGTTGGGGTTGGAGAGGATGAGGATAATAAATGGGTACAAAAAATAGCTAGAACGAATGAATAAAACCTAGTATTTGATAGCACAACAGAATGACTATAGTTAATAATAATTTAATTGTCTTTTTAAAATAACTAAAAAGGTATAATTGAATTGTTTATAATCAAAGCATATCTGGTAGAAAGGATGACCTCATTTTCCATGATACGATTATAACGCATTGCATGGCTATATCAATACATCTCATATACCCTGTAAATATTAGGTTGATGCAAAAGTAATTGTGGTTTTTGCCTATATACATCTACTATGTACCCACAACAATTAAAAATAAATTAAAAGACATTTCTGCTGTAATACACTATGCCTCAAATCTGCTTATTTTTCAGAAGTCCAGACATGCAGATACCAATTTATTTTAACCATAACTTTAAATTTCAAAAACAGCGTTAACATGAAGGAACATGCCAATTGACTATTAAGACTCTTATTTACAGCATGCTTTTGTTAAGCAAATATCATGCTAGTTAATTCACTGAAACAGACCCTAAGGACAGACTTGTTCACCTGAATTTGTAGACATGCAAAACATCATGGGAAATCTTGTGTTTCTTTCATCAACTGAAAATTGTGCCCAAAACACAGGCATGATTCAATTACGCAAATAACCAGCCAAGGTCCCTTTCGGCCTTCTGATGCAATGAAAATAGCCTTGCATATTTACCAAAGACTCCAATAGAAAATCACATTTTCATTGATGGATCAAGGAGCACAGGGAAAAGCAAAAGGAAAAGCAAAAAGCTGTAGCTTAACAAGAGAGCAAGACTTTTATTTAAAGAATATAATTTAAAAATGGAAACAACCATTTTAACATAGGTAGACTGTGCTATTGTTTCAAATGTAAGTAATATTCTACCACTTTGGGAATATTTTAAAAACACACAAACTCCTCTGTACACTAAACTAGTTTTCTGATCAACAACTTCACAAATTTAATACTGTCCTATTTCCTCGCTTTGCTGCCAAGTGGCGGCAAGCATGTCTGAGTACCTGCTTGTCTTTCATAGGCATTCAGACCCATTTCACAAAAGAAATGTGAGCATTCTTGTTCTTCTCTGTTTCTTTTCCTATGGCAATCCAAGCCCACACCCCTCCTTGTTTTTAACACTTATTTTATTGCTCTACCAGTGCCATACAAAACCGTAAACCCCATCTCCATCTCTATTCTACAATAATAGGTCCTACATCTGATTCTACTCCTGCAATTCCCAAAACTTATTTCCTGTCTCTAATCTAAATATTTATAGTGTATAATTGAGGTGAACTACAGCTGCACCCTTTGCTAGGCCTTAGGATTAATAAGAAGTATGTGAAATCTGAATTTCTGCTTCTGAAATGTTTAAATAATTATGTATTATTACTTGATTGCCGAAGAAATTGAAAATTATGCATAAGATTGTATATGAAGTCAAATATGCCTTGATCTGAGAATAGGAAAGGAGAATTCAAAGAATTAATTTTGATTTACAGAATGATGAATGGCCATGATTAAACACTTGGATGTATTTGAATGTTCACAACCAATGAGAAGTGTTAACTATGCTTTATTATTTGTCATCCAAAGTTTAGATAGCACTGTTTTCAAAATGCTTTCAATGAATGAGCTATAACTATGATGAACACTGTATTCCTGTTTCCATGTTTTGCTCTTACATTATCCCAGAAGACTGAATAAATTGAGCTTATCCACTATGACTTTTCCGCAACCATCATCATCTCTCTCTCTTACTGGTTGATTTGTCAAATGCACACAAAATATGGTTTATGAAAGAAGCACTCATGGCTTTTTATATGTCTGTTTCTCCCCAAATGGAAGAAAAAATAGCTCATTTTTTTTGTAATCCATAGTAACTCTTTCTCTGGGCAATGTTGAAAACTAACAGATGCCACCAGGAAAATGAAAAACTTTTATTTATTCTGGACCTAATCTTGAAACAAGGCTGCCGTGAGGAAGTAATTGTCAGACTTCCATAGGCTGCTTAGTCTATCGAATGTTTCTGATGTAGTTGGAACAAGAAAGAAGGAATTTCAGTACTGAGGCCAATAAAATAAAATGGTAAAATTATAAAAGTGGAAGGCTGTCAGAAAAAGAGTCCCTCTTCTTAAAGAGGGAAAATGCATAATAAACCTTGTGAACTAATTTCCCATTAATTTCTTTCCTGGTGATAGAAAACAACAGACATGTAATTAAAAAGTTCATTTCCCATCCCTACTGCATCCAAGAATTTATTGAAGAGTAAGCGCTTAGAGCTACTGAATGAGCAATCACAATGCTGGATGTTGTGCCACGTGCATACAGTCCTTTAAGAGGCTTCGATCAAGATCTGAGGTCAAGGGAGACCAAGGCCATCTATCAGGGCACCCTAATGACATTTATGGTCACTGATTAATATGAGGCAATGCTAACCTAGCTAATGCTTCACAAAACAGGATTAAAGTAAAAAAAAAAAAAAAAGGCCATATTATCCTTTTGAATTTCCATTTCTCTCTCTCTTTGAAAGACTTGGTCAAAGTTGTCACAGTAAAAGCAATGCATTTTTTAACAAAGAAAAAATATTAATCACTATGCGTCCTGGGCCAACAGGAATATGTAGTAAACCGATTTCAATTTTGGGGGTATTCTTTTTAAAAAAGAACTAGATACGCATGGAAAAAGAACAAGTTGTTAAGGTTAAGAAAAGTTTTGGTGTTTTGATTGGTTTTGTGGTGCTTTCTTGCTTGTAGATTTCGGGTTTATTTTGTTTTTAAAATAAGAACCGCAGTTTCTTAGTGAAAGTTCCAGGATTTGAAAAACTGCTGCTGATGGTCTGTGGCAGACTCTGGCCACACTGCTTACCACCATGGTAGAGCAACTCTCTCAGGCAGTGAGAACCCCTGAAATCAGAGAACACTGAGAAAAATGTAATCCAATAAAAACGGAGCTATTTTATGTGGAAGCTGGACTATGGGAGGGCACTGGATTTTGTGAGATTCTTCTTGAGGGTCTCTTATGGCAGTGCAACAACCAAGCAACAGAGGTGCATTTGGGGCTAATCCCTTCTTGATTTAGCATGCCACAAAATGCCTGGCTTTCTTGACAAAAGGAAAATAAAAGTGTGGCTCTGAGAACACAAGGAAGAAGACAGAAAAATCTTCAGTTACTAACAAGCACTTCATTCTTGAGTAGCTCCCAAACCATCATTCTATCACAGAAAACTGATGAGCTTAATTTGGAATTCCTGCTAGTTTCTGCATTGACACTTAAGCAGTCTTTTGCACATGATGTACATTAAAAATTATTAGTAAAAGAATGCCTAACAACCTATAACAAGGTTTTCAACAACCACCCACTAACTTTGATCAAAAAAAAAAAAAAAAAAAAAACTATCAAGCTTTACTTTCAAATGACTCTGAGAAATGCTCTTTATAAAGTAAGGAAAAGGGACAATTTGGCCAAAATCATATGATTGGTTTTATTCTGTGTTTATTTTTTAATAAATTCCTTCCTCCATAAACTTCTATAATCCAAAAATACTAATAAAACAGTGAAAATCTGAGAAAGAGCTGGTATTCCTCCACGCATTACACAAAATGAGCTCTTTCATTTTTCTTCAAGACTAACATATCAAGTTTATATTAATATCTTTCCTTCTAAGTTATCTTAAACACTCATTTTTAAATTCCTCCAGAAATTATATAAAAGCATTCTATTTATATTTTTCTATTTTATTAAGCCATCTATGTTATCAAGCCTATCTCATAACTGGTTTCCTTACCTTCTGATTACTTTAACCCATCTCTAAATATAATTAGACTAAATTTACCATCTGACTACATTCCATCTTTTTTCATTTCAACATGATCTTTCAAATTCTTTTGTCTTCTTATCTTGCTTCTGCAGTTTTCAGTTTTTCTAAAAGATCCTCTTTTTTTCTCATTGAACTAAGGGAAGATCATCAACAAGATAATCCCATGCCTTCTTCAACAACTTGAAGAAAAATCTAAACTCATTCCTTCTCCTCAGCTCCATACAACAGATTTTCTGAGATCTTCAGTTACTTTGCCACTTGTTATTTTCTGACAAATTTGTAGTAGCTAAATACTGAAACTCTCTGTTTTGTTTTCTTGCTTGTATTACTGCTTATTATAAATATCTAGAAAGTTGTCTTAATTTGGAGATTCTATAAGGTAATATGAATCCAGTAAGGTCACAACTGCTTTTTTATCATACTATTTTCTCATGGACACGCATATTTGATGCATACTGAAAGGCATTTAGATTTCAAACCTTCCCTGATGGGATTTGGTACCACTTTTTACCAATTTAACAATTTAATCATTTAATGAATATGTTAGCTTTTAGATTGCTATTACAAACTTGGTGGCAATCACAAATGTTTTAGGTAGATATTTCCTATGTACCTAACCAAAAATTCACATTTAACACGAGCACAAATAATTCCTGAAAGGCAAAAATGAGGCAAGAGCTTAAGGGGACCAGGCTTTTTTTCTCAAAGAGACTATGGAGTAGATAACAAAGTCTTCCCTTAACCAAAGATTGTTGAGAGTGAAGCTCTAATTTGAAGAAAATGCTACTCAATGTCTGTTTTATTCCTACAACCCAGTTCACAGAGTGGCACGCTAGTGGGGAAATTACAGCTTGCGTAAGAGGCGATTGTGAACTTAGAAATGGGTCTCCAGGTGTGGCTGCATGATCAAATGACAGCTCATGTATGGACACCACTGGCAGGAGTACAAGTTAAGATCTATGCAGGAGTCTAAGTAGGAACAACATTCTCCAAAGACTAATTGGAGAAGGCATGTCTTGGATTGAATTGCATTTGGGCATAGAAGGACACCTGTGTCTGAGAGGAAGGGATTAGAGTGCCAAATGCAGCCTTTACCTAAAGCTTAAGTTGTTAGGATAAGGTCAAACATCTAAGAGAGACCCAAAACTGATGAGACATTAGCCTCCATCCCAGCCTTATCATCAAAGATATGTGTTTGCTCCCGTCATTTTAAGCTAATGTAACTGGAATTGATCATTGCTTCACCACAACTACCACGTAACATTAAAAAGCCGTTAGCTAACTTTACAGAAGTTTCCCTAGTTCTCTCGAGAGAGTCACACATATCTGCGAACTGATACTGATTTTAGAGGTGATCATTTGAGATAGAACGCATACATCACAGCTAAGGGAATAGACCATGGAATCATACAGATGTGAGCTGATTCCTGGCTTTACCAGAAATGAGCTGTGTGACCCTGAACAATTAACACAATCCCTCTGAACCTTGGCTCCCTTATGTGCATAATGTCAATGACAATCATATTACCTATGCCACAGAATGACTGTGAGGATTTAATGAGGCAACAGACAGTGTATGGTGAGAGATTACTAAGGTTAGCTGTTAGTGGTGAAAGAGTGACGGCTTCAAAATGTTAAAAAAGAGTGAATACATTTGAAAGACCAAAACAGGAAAAGTACAATGATAAGGGTCACAAGGAGTTACACACAAGCTGGCCTGATTATATATGTGTGTGGGGCAATAAGACGATCAGGTCACTGACAAATACAGGTCTTGAGTATGGCACTGATCCACTGAAATCAGGATAATGATCAGTGAATTATCATCCAATCAGAGGTGGGCATGTTTGCCTTACCTGATCAAATGAATCAGTTTCAGTAACTGATTTAAATTTCAGGTAGTTACATCATCACTTCCATTACTCATTTCCTCAGGAATATTTCCCTGAGTTGTTGACTTCATTGATTTCATGCTTCTTTATTGACCTTTGATACAAAACTAGGGAATCTTAGGAGTTCCTTGGTTCTAATCTCAGATCTTCTACCATGAATCTTTCTGAAAATTCTCTGTGCTTATGTATATGTGTGTGTGTGTGCATGTGTGTGTGTGTGTATGTGCGTATGTGTTTGGGATGGTAGATGATAACTGCTCAGAGTCATATAAAGCTGACTTGCTGACATTCTAGAAATGAAATAACCATTTCTAGAACACTGTCATCTTGACCACGAAAGAATGAGACCATAAGCAAAACAGTCATTCCAGGCAATATCTTAAACCAATTGTTCTTAGAGAGTTTAAGAGTAGTTAGTCCAATAGAGTTGGCCAAATTACCTTTTACAATATACCTTCAGTGACATATGTATGTCAATATATGGTTACATGGTTGTAAAATACATACACAGATTCCCTAATTTATCTAAAGCTTTGGACTAGAATTTAAAATTTTGGATTTGTCTTTGCATCATCAAACATAATTCTTAAGCCAGGAATGAAAAAATGACACTGTTTCCCCAAAAGAACCGAAACCAGAAAAATGTGCGGATTTCAGTGTCTAATTTATCATGGATATTTTTCTGAAAAGCTAATATTTGGTGATGCCTAACATTCTCAACTCAGGCATCTGGATTTCTGCCATTACAGCCTTTATTTTCCAAAAAAGTACAAAGGAATCATACACCAAGACCCATCTTGAATTATGTGGCTTTATATGCTACAATTATAAACATGTAGATTAAACCACTCATGACAGATACAAGAATCATCACCAGGATTGAAATAAGAATAATATAAATCTAATGAAGAATTTCAGAAGGATGAATTGATATTTTGGAGAAAAATGAAACAATTTTGAAACGTACAAATCAAGGGAATTACTTGTGAGGCAAAACCCTTAAACCAAATTAATAATAATAAAAATCACATTAAACAGCTAACAGCATTGTTCACACATTTCTGTCACCTTTCCCCAAGGTTAATAGGAAAGAGCTCGTGTGTACATTTTCCATTTTGTGGCTTACCACATTTAGAAAGGAAGCAATCTTTCCCCCCAGGCATTCTGAGTTGAATAAAAGGAAACAAAGCAGGAAACATCTTTCTTATTAAGCGACCATGTTCTCTGTACTGGTTTACAATGAAGAGGGAAAAAAAGAAGAAGTAAGAGGCTAGGTCCATTTGCGTAACATTGGGACTGAACTTCAACGTCAGCTAAACCAAACGAGTTAAAACTAGACATCTAAAACTTGACATCCTAAAATTGTTATATGTATTTTAAAATCCCCCAAAATTACTGTGTGATTGAATGACTGCTTTTCTAAGTTCTGAGAAGAACAATACCCTCCTAAAATACATTACCTAGACAATTCAATAACTAAAATGAAACATAAAATTCACTTATCCTGCACTTTAAAAAATCACTTTACTTTTTAACTGAACAACAGAATAGGATAACATTTTAAAAACTGCTTCCCTATGCATGCAGAGGGAATGCCACATTTTATGATGCTTCCTCCCATCTAGAGATAACAGCAACACCAGGTCTTACAGAAAATAAGAACCAAGAACTATATTAACATCACACAAGAAATTACACTATGTTCAAAAGATGTACACAGTAAACTCTAATACACTTGTATTTATAGCATATAATAGGAGAATTTTCAGCTGCCATTGTAATATGGGGAAATAAATAGCATTAGGACTTCTAAGCAGTCCTGAGTCTCCGTTTCTCTTTTGTTGCCCAAAAATGTAGCAATGAAAGTCAACAAATTGTATCCCTCTTCTTTGTCCCAAACAGCATTTGATGATTTTTAAAAAAAGATTATTGTTAAAAACTTTTTTTTTGGTTTGGTCCCTGCCATTCTCCTGCTGCCCAAACTTAGACAAATAACTTTCTTTATTATTCAATCCAAGTAACATCGATTGAGTCTTCACAAATCCCATATCTGGGCAATACTTTGCCTCATTGCCCTCTCAACGGACTGTCACAGACGTAAAGAAGGGTGTGGGATGACAATCTTTATAGAAACCATGAGAGTTGTGATCCTGAACTAGAGTCACCTACAGAACTAGAGTCACCTACAGTGGTGGCTGGGTAATCCCAAAAGAGCCTTAGAGAAGGGAGATGGCACTTGGAGAAAAGTAGTCAAAAAGCAGAAATCTTTCAGAAAAAATAGGGCTGAGACAAGAGCTGCACATGAAAGCTGAGGCCACATCTGTCCCTCCTAATGAGCCTAGTGACCAGGTAGAGAAATACGGCTCCATCACTGTGGGGCACTGAACAGTAAGATCTCAAAATGTAAAACATCATAAAAAGTAAATTTCTTTCCTTGAGATGTATGTCTTACTAATAATATGACTGTATAGATGGAACTCTAAGCAAATCATTTTTCCAAGTTTCTTCCAAGTGTTGTATTCGTCCATTCTCATGCTGCTATGAAGAAATATCTGACACTGATTAAATTATAAAGGAAAGAGGTTTAATTGACTCACACTTCCACAGGGCTAGGGAGGCATCAGAAAACTTACAAGCATGGCAGAAGAGGAAGGAAACACAGCCTTCTTCACATGGTAGCAGGAAGAAGTGATGAGCAAAGGGGGAAAAGCCTCTTATAAAACTATCAGATGTCATGATTACTCACTCACTATCACAAGAACAGCACAGAGGTAACTGCCCCATGATGCAATTACCTCCCACAAGGTCTCTCCCATGACACATTGGGATTATGAGAAGTACAATTCAAGATGAGACTTGGGTGGGGACACAGCCAACAAATCAGGTGCTAGATTTTCTGCATTTCAGAGGTACACTTGTTCTAAGGAGCTGGATCTTCAGAACATCACCTGCTTCAAAAAAGCACCTGCTTCACCATCAGTGAGCTGGAAAGGGGGTGTTCTGTCTTCCCTCCAAGAGGCTGTTTTCTCTGGTGCCTCAGTCATTGGCTTTCCAGGTCAGCAATGGTCTTGACCTCTCATCCATTTACATTACTCCTCAGGTTTCCTCACAGTCTTTATAAAAATTTCATCTGTCTACCTGGTATTCAGATCCACCATGGACTGTATAACAGGCTCCTTAAGGCCAGCAGTGGTGCCAAAAGTGAGTGAGATCTCAAAACTGAAAACGCTTTGGCCCAAGAAAAGGCGCATTCATTAACTTCTGTGCCCTTATCTGCAAAATGGGACAATCTAAAGCAAAGCATGCTAAAGTATAGGTAGATAAAGGCCTTCTTTGATAATATATAGGTGAACACAGCATATTTGAGAAAGTTAGAAAAAACAGAGAGGTTAGTGGTGTTCTCTACTCTCCAGGCTACCAAAATCTTTTGCACACACTTCAGCATATTATTCCCAGTAGGCCCATCTCTCATGTATCTGCTCAGTCCACCAATTGTCCACCAATCTCCTCTCTACACTGCACAGAGATTTCTTCAAAATGCATGTGTTGTCAGGTTACCTCCCACTTCCTTTGACCCTCACACATTTCAGTGCTCTCAGTGTTCTAAGTTAATAACTAAACATTTTTAAGTGGCTACAGGTGCTACAGACCTGACCATCTCTCATTCTCATCTTGTAATGCCTCTTTCTTCTTGAATCCCTCATTCTTCGGCTCCTGTACTTTCCTCCTTGCAGTTTCTTGAATGCAGCTCTCTCCCTTCTGCCTCAAGGCATCAAATCCACTGGCCTGGGCCTGGCAAACTCCTTTCCCTCCTTATTCTCGTCTGCTGGTTCTTCAGATTTCAGTTCAAACACCACACCTTTGAGGAAAGGCTTTCCGATTCCTGCCATTAAGGCAAATTTTCATATCAATTGGCTCCCATAGTCCCCAGTTAGCATAGTTGCTAAGCATAAATGTCTTGTGTGATGATTGGATTACCGTGTCTTTACTGCAATAAGAGGTAGGCTCTACAAGGGAAGGACTATGTCTTCTGTTCTGCTCTACTCAACATTATCTGCTCAGTAGCTAGCATAGTGCCAGGCACACATGGATGCTCAATGCAATGTGTTGCACAAATGAATTCATTAATTAATAAACAAAGAGTGAATACATTCTAGTCCTCAGCTTCCTCAACTGTAAGTTGAGAATTCAGACTAGACACCATCAAGGGTCCTTCACAGACATGACAAATTAAATAATCATTCTATCTCCATGTTTATATTATCAGGTATGGGCCATGCTTAATATTACACTGAGAACACATTCACTCAACATATGTTGAAAACTGAAAATACAAAGATGAAAGATGAAGCTCTTGCACTCAAGATATTTACAATCCAATTACAAATTCAGACAAGTTTCTTAGAATAGAGAGTGCTGGCTACTTTGACATAGATATACCCATGAAGCTATGAGGAGGCTCAGTATAGTATCTAACCTATCCTGAAAAAGAAATAGCAGTAGAGAGGAAGGGAGAGAGAGAAATGTCTAGAAGGCTTTCCAGAAGATTTGATGTAAGAGCTAAAAGTTGGGTTAATCAAATAAAGAAGGGAAAGAAAGGCAGAATGTTCTGAGAACTGGTAAGTGGGCAAGATGGTAGAAGAAAATTTATTTTCCAAGTAGTACCAGTAGTTTCAGGTAGCTGGATGTAAGTGGTTTATCCAATATGATGGACCTACAGGTGTTCTTAGTTCCTCCTCTTGAATAAAAACATTTTACCACCCTGAGACACATGAAGAATTTGTAGATATGACACATGTATCATTAACACTAGGATACAGGTTCAGTGATATGCAGAGATCAAGGCTGGTGGGAGCCACAGCAGCCTATTAGACATGTATCTTGGCAGGTAACATTAAACAAAACAGTTTTAGATGATTGTGGTGATTCTACCCCTTCCCCTAATAAAACTTACTGCTACTTTCAGAGTAGTAGTTCCCATTTAATAGATGAACATTGTAGATATAAACAAGTACTTACCAATAACTCCCAAATAATTAATGCTATAGCTATGAGAATGTATAGTATTTCCAATATCCATGAAGTCTCATATATCTGATTCAGTTTGGTAGTTTAAGAATTTATTTCAGTCATTGCTCTTGTTTTATGTACCAGGGACATTGATTGGTATGAATGTGCTTATAAGCAGATTGATAGGAGAATCAGTAAGGAGATGGGAAGGGTCAATGATCTCTGGATACCTATGTTTAAGCTCTGCAGCCTCTGCCCCATATGGCTGGAGCTATTAGCAGCTATTGGGGTTGCTAACATGTGATTCATAGGAAGAATCAAAGGAGCAACTGTGCAGATATAATGGACAAGTCCACAGCCAATATGGCTCAGGAGGATGTCCATGTCCATGGAGTATCCCCCATTCCCCACAGTGCCTGCAAATTAAGGTGACAAAATTGACTTTCAGTGGTCTCTTTCTGTTTTTGCCTTGCTTCAAGGCCACATTCAAGTTCTTGTTATCAGAATTACCATTTGTAACTAAGACACAGCAATTTTCACATCTTCATAAAGGCTGAATATTTGAATTTGTTCCCTTAGAAAGCATATTCAGCTACTGCACAGACAAAAAAAAAAAAAAAAAACAAGCAAAATTACTTTAAATGCTGATATTATTTTTAAAGGACAGATCAATTTCTAAAACCAAATAACATGGAAAAGTCATCAAAAAGTCATGGTCGGGCTAATGCAGGTGGTTTAGTATATCATTTAGTTGCTCAAATCAAGTTCAAAACCAATGACTTTTTGTTCCAGAGCAAATAGTTTACAAGAAAAAGTACAAATATCAAAAACAAAGGCTGAATGTTAGATATTCTGTCACAACTTAGAATCAGGCTATATGGAATGTCACCAACCTATCAAATTGACTATTTTCCTCTCTCTCTTTTCCTTGTGATAATGAACAAACTTGAGTTTTAGAAATGCTTTACAGCTTGAAATAAATCATGGGAGATTTAAGTACATTTAATAATATTTCCTTACCCATCTCTTCTACTCTCCCAATTTTTCTCCCTATACACACAAGTGGCAGCTTAAGGTTAATGCCTCAGAAAAATCTCACAAAAGTAAAGAGGTATCTGCTCCCTGTTGTAAATTAGAACATGTATTTGCTTTTTAAAAATCCGTGTTTTTTAAAAATAAACATTTCTAAGGGTTTCTTTCCCTCCAAACACAATTTCAAGGTTGTTTACAATCCAACCCCAAGCAAGAGATGAAACACAACTCCAGCATAACATTATACATGGTGATCACATGGACTGTACTCAGCTTGGGAAATGCTAATCCTGATAACATACTGCTTCATCCTGGCTCATAACCTTGTGAAATAGGACATACTTGAATTTTTTTTTTTTACCCATTTCAGAGTGAACCATCTGAATGTTCTTCAAGAAATCTTGAAGGTGAAATCTATCACCGAAAATGATTACCACATTAACACCAGAAGAAGATGATGTTACTGGATCATAGTATTTCAAAAGTTCTCTGTGCAACTGGTACTTCTTTTTTTTTTATTGCATTTTAGGTTTTGGGGTACATGTGAAGAACATGCAAGATTGTTGCATAGGTACACACATGGCAGTGTGATTTGTTGCCTTCCTCCCCATCACCTATATCTGGCATTACTCCCCATGCTATCTCTCCCC
>CAUYQU010061993.1:0-37097 GCA_963574635.1 Cheracebus regulus | reverse complement strand
AATCCCAGCTACTTGGGAGGCTGAGGCAGGAGAATCGCTAGAACCTGGGAGGTAGATGTTGCAGTGAGCCGAGATCATGCCATTGCACTCCAGCCTGGGCAACAGAGCAAGATTCCATCAAAAAAGAAGGGAAGGGGAGGGGAGGGGAGGGGAGGGAAGGGGAGGGAAGAAGGAGGAAGGGAGAGAGGGAAGGAAGAAGGAAGGGAGGAAGGAAGGGAAGAAGGAAGAAGGATGGAAGGAAGGAAAGAAGGAAGGAAGGAAGGAAAGAAATTGAGCTATAAGCTACTAGCTCAAGTGTACAACTCATACTACAAAAGGGACAGGCTTCTTTAAACTAACTTGAGAAGAAGACAAGGCAATGTGATTGCTTACTCAAGGGTGGAAGAGCTTTACTGTGTAAGCCATCCACCTGAAGGGTCTGCAGCTCCCATTCAGGTGTGAAAAACTTCTCCAGGAGAATCACCCATCCAGCACACCCCTTCCTCAGAGCATCCCGTCAGAGCCTATTAGGGAAATTCTCGTTGTATTTTATTTAAGGAAAAAGGCATAATTCAACACACAACCCTGCATTGTACAGTATAACAAGACATTGAAGTGACTTTTGCTCTGGCACAGAGGAGCGCTGAGTGAGTGAAAAGATCTCTGGATTCTGAAAGCCCAGCTGTCCCTGGCTGCCACTTACATTGGCGTGCTCACATTAATGTTCTGCAACAACATATAGTCCATGAGCAACCACAGGACTTTCATTGTCTGCCTTCCTAAGTCTGTTCTGCTACAATTTAAAAAAGAAGTTGCAGCATCTCTAGAACACTATTTGGTTTTAACTAGGTTGCTAAATTTATTTGCTGAAGTCAGCTATAAGGCGTTAAGCATTTCAGTGGTACAGGGTGTCACAGATAAATTCTGCAGTCAGTGTGTGGCATTGGATGAGATTTATTTTGCAAATTTTTCCAACCCCAAAAAGGAGATTATATGTTTTGGGAGATAGGACACCATCCTGTTAGTGAAGTTCATTTAGATGAATTTCTTATACCAAAGGGCATTAAGTCTCTTTATAAATATTAACAGAACTGTGTTGCAAAGTAGAGGCCCCAAATAGGGGTGTCATTTGGCAGACCGTGATCCCCAGGTGTGGACTGTGCCATCCCCGGGAAGAAGTGGCTTCTCTCTCCTGCTTGGCATAAATTATAGGCTTTTATTCTTCCAAGAGAATTAGAAAACATTTGGAGTCCACAATCTTAGTTTTGTTTCTCAGAGTAGCTGCATATTTGGTGGCAATTAGGATGCTCAGATACTAAATCAATGACTTTCTCCATGGCCCATGACTTATATTTGTAATATAATACATGTACCAAGGTTGCCATACCCTTATAGCTGTTTATAAAAATAACCAAAAAATGAACCTATTAATTTTATTTCTAAAAATGATTTTATTTAAACCAATGGTTCTCAACTGGAGGCAATTTAGTGCCTCCTTCCCAGAGACATTTGTCAATGTTACTTTTTGTGTCACATCTTGGGGGCATGTACTGGTATCTCGTGGGTAAGGCCAGGGATGTAGCTGGTCATCCTTCAATGCACAGCACACCCCAGGCAGGAATCATTCAGTTCAGGATGTCCTCAGGGCCAAGGTGAACAGACCTGGCAGAAACCTACTAGAAATTCTCCTTCTTACAGAAACCAGAGACAGATAATTCTCTTTGCTTGAGTGTTGAGTGTTTCCAATGCACCAGCACTTTGCTGAGGTTATCTTATTTAACCCCCTCTTCAGAAGCAATCTTTTTTGATATGACCTGATAATCGTGTTGCACAAAGTCCTAGTGTGATTGAAAACGACCAAAGTCCTCAGTTTCTCTACCTCCAACCCCAATTTCTCTCCTTCATCTCACTGAACTTCCCAATGGCATTCGAACACTGTGGACCACATTTCCCTCTGAGAAACCCTCTTTTATTCTGTCCAGTGGCTACCTCCATGGACTGGCCTTGTCTGCAGCCTTCCCAGACCTTCTCCAAGATGGTCAGCACTGCAGTAACTCAAGGTTCAAGTCCAGGTCCTCTTCTTTAGGGCCTCTCAAAGGCAACTCGGCAAAAACCCAACACTTAACTCAAACTCCTCATCTCCCTCTCTGAATCCTTATCCTCTTCCAGGTCTCCCAGACTTGGTCAGGGATGGCCCCACATTTATCCACTCCTGGGGTTGGAGCCCACAGGCCATTCTTTACCCCTCACTTCCTGACTGTCCATAATCCAACCATCAGCCACTCTTGACCTTGATTTTCAAACATCTTCAAATCCACCCACTTCTTTCCAATCTTATACCACTACCTTTGCAGAAATTACCATTATCTCTAACCTGGACAGCTGCAGAGACTCTCGCCAGATCTGCCTGCCTCCCCTCGGCTCTCTCTTACCTGTGGCCACAGTGATTCTATCAATATATATCACATCATGCTCTCCTGTCCTCAGTCAGCCTACCTACACACACACACGTACATGCACACACACATACATGCAAACATGTGCATGCACACACACGTACATGCAAACATGTACATGCACACACACATACATGCACACACACGTACATGCACACACACACACACATCTTGAAACCTGTCACTGGCTTTCTATTGCTCTTAAAACACAGCTTCTGAACTTGGCCTACATGACACTGTGCGTTCTGGTCCCTTCCACTTACTCCGCCCTTCAGACACACTGTCCTTGCATCCCTCACACTCACCTTCCTCCTCTGACCACAGGACCCTTGTCGAGGCTCCTCCCTCGGCTGAGATCACCTTTTCCTGACCGCTTCCCCACTTAGCTCATACCTGTCCTCCAGATCTCAGTTCAGTATCATTTCTTCCTGGAAGCTCTCCTGCTGTCCCGACCCATCCCTGTGGCAGCCTCTCAGAGCACCGTGCTCTGGCCCTCTGAAGTTCCCAGCAGCTGCAAAATGGTCTGTTTTCTTTGTGCCATTGTTTGGTTATTCTCTAACTCCTGGACTTGACTATGAGCAACTTAAGGACAGGGAAATGGAGGCCTTAGAGACACTAAAGAATTTGACCAAGGTGAAAGAGTACACACAGTGGCTGTCTGACCCCTCAGGCTACTATTCCTGCCCACTCACTGTGTGATGTTGAGGAACTGCAGTGAAACATGAGTAAATATCTCAACTCTGGTTTAATCTCAATATCACCTAAATAACAATAGGAAAGATCTTTTAAACAGGATGGATGGATGGATGGATGGAGACTTATACTTTCCATTTGCCTTCTTCAGATACTTAGTCAACTTTTACAGTTTGCAAAATTTAACAATCAACTACCGAGGGAGACAAGTGCCCACTTTCACAGTCTTTATTCTGATTAAGGGTTGAGTCATGCCTTTCGGTACCATCCTACTTAATGGATGTTCTTCCATCTCAGTCGGTAACAAGAAGGATCACTTCTGCATCCACATCTTTTTGCAGTGTTCACTATTTGCTTCCAAGTAAGGAAGCCATGCTTTTAGTGTCCCGCATACTTCTGTTTCAGATCAGCCTGACTACCACAGAGCCCTTTTTGTTCTATCAGCTTCACTACAAGGAGAAATGCTTTTAAAATAAACCTTGGAGTATCCCTTAATAAAGAAATAATTGGCAGCCAGTAATTATGCTATACCTGAGGAACACTGAAATAAATCTTGGTTAAATTAAGTTGTTTCCATAAAGGAAAAGTGTAAAACCCTAGAAATATCTATGTAGTATAGAAATAGGATGAGAGGGAAACACAACTCTTAAAATAGAGCCTGCAGCAAAGTTCATCAAAGGCAGATGCTTCAGAAAACGTAACTTTTATGGTTTCCACAAGGACAGTAACATGCATCAGCCGTCCAGTGATCCTACCCAAGATACAACAAAGCTCCTTGTAAAGTGGTGAGTTAATAAATAGGTGGCTTTGTCCTAATTTTCCATCTCTAAATTTAGATTCATTGCAGTATACAGCTCAATGTCTTAAAATGTATACCAGAGAGTTTTTACTACATTCCAAATTGATGTTATTCATTTTGTTCTGTGCTTTAAAACATGAGCCACATTTTGCATACTTGTTGGGATGGGAATGGGTCTTCAGTTTTTCATTTCTGGGACCACCACTGGATGGTCTCTGACAGCTTTAAAACACAACACAGAGCTGGTGGAGGGGCGGGGGTGCTGGTGCCCCTTGGCGCCACGGGGCGATGGGCTCCACGGCCTTGGCACCAGCACCTGTGTCAGCCCTGGGCTCCGCAGGGTAGGAGTTAGCAGACTCTGAAAATAAGCAGTTCAGCTCTTGTTCTACTCATTGCTCATCCTTCTTTCTTCCTATGCCTTTTCCACTCGGCCCATGGGAGCAGGACACACAGCCCAGCCCTTCTGTCAACCAGGCTCAAGCAGACTAAAACCAGAAGCCCAGCTCTGACTGGCTTCCCTTCCCCAGGTGCCACATCTCCATCTGCAAAAGGACACTGCACTGCTGGCCTCACAAGGCTTCATGAGGATTTTGTGGGAGGACCCAAATGCAGCACTGTCAACCATCCACATTTAGTCACGTCCCCCCCACCTCCCTGATGCTAAATTCACCTGCGCTGTTCTTATGACAATTTCCCGAACTACCACCTTCCTAGACCAAAGCTCTCCTCTCATGCATTCCCCTCCTTCTTCTCCCACAACCTCGTGACGAAGTCTGCTCCGACCTTCTGCGTACTCCGGGGTCTTATTTAGCTTCTAACACAACTGGACCAGAATCACAGCTGGTACAGTGTCGGTCATGCCCAGATCACAAACAGGCAGAAGTCATCAGAATCAGCTCCCCGCAAAATAACTTCACAAGGCAGTGCTGCCCAAATGTCACTCGTGTAGGTCATCTCCTACAAAGTTCTGAAAGCAAATTATAACTTGTTTTAAAAGGCAGTGTTTCTGCTGCTGAATCATACGCTATCTCAGGCAGTCACAGGAAAGACCTGGGCAAACGCAGACACGTAGCATCATACAAGAACGGAGCTGGGGGAGAAGAAGAAGCATTGCTGGAGTGGGGGAAGCCACTCTGTCCAGTCCATGCAGTAATTCCCATGAAGTCACTGCTGTCCTAAGAGTCCTCCCATTATAACAAACTGGGTTCCAGGGACACGGGCAGAAGGTGCAAGGCCAGGAAGGGAAGAAGAGAGACCATTAGGAACTAGGAACGAAGATGGGAGGAGGCAAACCAAATCCAGTCTCAAGGCTGGCTTTACTGCATGGCTGTCCTGAGCCTGCCCCTCACCCCAACTGCCCACGCAGCCTGTTCTAGAAAGTGATGGTCCAGGCTGGGGAGGACGACGGCTATGGCTCAGCAGTCAGTGGCAAGGACAGGCCAAGATACCTCGAGTTTTCACCTTGGTACCTGTGACTCGAGCTACTTCTTTCACTTTTTGGAATACTGAATGATGCCATCCATGAACCTTTGAATGATAGGCACGTCCTAGTTCACCAACAGGCTATCCCAGCCACCAACGTGATTCTTCGTCCGCTCATTAAGGAGGATTGGATTCACTTGCTATGAATGATGATTGTAAGGACTCCCCCCGCAGCCACATAGAATTCAAAACTCCAGCAACAATCCCAGCATAGACAGACAGGGGAAAGGCCCCTGAGGAACCTGGTGCACACCCACTCTGTATCTGCCAGCCTCTCCCTGCACCAGCCCTGCAGGGAGGAAGGAAGCGGGTAGCCTCCCCACTACCGTTCCTGAATCAGGGCCTGGAAAGCTGTGGCTCCTGGCTGCCCCAGTGGCCTGACTCCAGAGCTACATTCTAACAGGGCCCCTCGTAGGCCGCCCTGACGTGGAGGCACACCTCATGCTCAGATGGGCACAGCAAGGACTCAGGGACTCCAGGAGCCTCACACCGTCAGTTCAGCCGTTCCTGTGAAAAAGAATGTGCAGACCCCAGGCGTTGGTACAAGGAGGAGAGTATTGTCTTTTACACACAAAACATCCACAATGCAATCATCTCCCACCCTCAATGCCAGAACTCCTGAGGCAAGCTGGCCAGGTGAGGTGGGCTGCTCCAGGTGGCTGAGAGCAGCCCTGAAGCTGCAGCACAGCTGCGGGGGTGGCCTGGGCCCCAGCATGGCACATTTGCTCTGCAGGGAGAGGCGCTGGAGCTGAGTCCCCTGAATGATGCAGTTCGCTTCTCCCATGCTCTCACAAGCACGATTTGATATATTTTTCAGCAACCATTAAAAAGCTTAAGCTCATTAAAGTAAATGTTGCCCCACCTGCCCTCTCCACCCAGGTGTCTGGTAGTGTGCCAACTGGCAACTGTAAATGATAATTCCACCGATTCACCAGGGATCAACCTACCAGCCTCCCATGCCTCTCAACTCTTCTCCTGGAGGTAAATGGCATGGCTGTCTGGAGGGCCCTGGCGCGTCAGCAGGTTTTTGGAATGGGCAGCCTCCATTTTCGAGTCAGTTTATAGCAAAGCCCCAGGATGGTGGGGGCAGACATCTGGGGCCTCTGCTCCACACCCACCAGTTGGAAACTTGATCTCAACCTTCCTTTCTAATGCACATTCTGCCCTGAGCTTCAGCTCAGTTATCATCTACTTAGAGTAGATGGAGAGAAATAGAATGGCCAGTGACTGCTGACTTGACACTGGGCGTCTACTGCAAAACACCACGTCACCTTCCACTGAGAGCAACCCTGGCTTGTCACTTTGGAAGCAACCCAAATTCAGCTAGTGACTTGCCTTAACCCCAGTACCTGGCACATCTGATGACAGAACTCAAGAGAGAAAAAGAAAAACATAGGAAATAACCAACAGCGGGAACTACAGTCCTAAACAGCTCAGAAGGAAACGATGCAGACATTACTGTTCAATGGAGCACCATGAATCTTTAACAACATTCAGGGAACTGAAAAGCCACATCACAACACCAATGTGTCTGGGTTCTTCTTTAATATGATTTAGATCTAGGTCACCCCCAGATCTCACAGGGAATCATGATCCCCAGTGTTAGAGATGGGGCCTGGTGGGAGGTGACCGGCTCATGGGGACGGATGACCCCCTCCGGTGCTGTCCTCATGATAGAGTCTTCAAGAGATCTGGTGATTTAAAAGTGTGTGGCCCCTCTCCCCTGTATCTCTATTCATTCTGCTCCAGCCATGTAGCCCACAGTTCTGGAGGCTGTACAGGATGCAGAGTGGCTTCTGCTTCTGGGGCAGCTTCAGGAAACTTTCAACCACGGTAGAAGCCTCCCCAGAAGCACAAGCCACTCTGCGTCCTGTCCAGCCTGCAGAACTGTCAGCCAGTTCGTCCCCTTCTTTATAAGTCTCAGGTGTTTCTTTATAGCAGGGCAAGAATGGACTAATACATCCTTCAATTAAAATCCCAGTGTGAAAGAGAAATCCCAGTGTGTTGAGGACAGTTAGTTTGATCCATCATGTCTGAAACCTGGCCAACAAGGAGAAAAGGAGATCAACTCTCTCATAGTTAATCTCCATACTAGAAATCCACTGCATTCGGACCACTCATGGTTCTTGCTCTAAAACTGCATCTATTCTTCCCTTCTGACTTTGCTGGTTTTATCATTTCTTCTTACTTTCCCCTTTCCTCTTCTTTCTTAAGGATTTCCATCTTTACTTTCAATCCCAACCCTCCTCGCTGTGAGGAGCAGAATCAGCAGATGCGGCAGTGAAGGTCAATATTTTGGGGGTCCCAAAAATATTGCCTTTGATTAGGAGCTGGGTTTTTTTTTTCTTTTTCCTTTTAACTTATGTTTGAGCCACTATGTTTGGACCAGTTTCTGAAATTGTTCTGTGAGGCTGGGCTGTCCACTGCCCTTCCAGCCTCATGAGCCACATAGCTCACTATCTCAAAAGGCCCAGTCCCAAGGCCTGTCCCTCCCCGCCCGCCCTGACATGCCAGCGAGCTCTGCTCTCCTCACCACCAGCACCACCTAGCCAGGCTCTGGGATGCCTGTCTGGCCACATTCCAGGAGAATGATAGTCCTTCCTCTCTGACTGTTCTCTCCACCTGACTTCACACACTCATCTCTCCTCCTCTGACCTCCACTATCTTTTCCATGGCAGTTAGAAGTCCAAAGCAGAACAGAGAGAAGAGATGTGCTGAACGTCACTCATCTACTCCCTCCCTCTTTGCATATCACCTACAGCATACTGGATAACTTTCTGGCGCACGCGCAATTTGGAGACATTCCAGAGGTCTGCCATCCTTGTCTCCCTGGGTCACAGGGAGTTAAATGGCAAGGAGTTGGCTACAGTCCCCACTTATAAATGAGTAAATGACTTCTTAAGGGCACTGAGAATTCATTTTTTCTTTTATAAAGTGGGAACTATAGCCACTTGACTATGGACCTGACTTGAGCAGGGCCAAGCAACAATAATTGGTCACTCCTGTGCTCAAACCTCCGGTGTCAGCTTCCAATTCCTCTAATCTATCAATATCATCCTGCCCCTCAGTCGATGGCAAGTGCAGATATGAAGTAAAGTATGGCCTTAACCCTTGAAGAACTTAGGCTTATCATGGGGCCAACAAGAAGAAAGGTAAAGGCAAAATCTTCAAGCAGCGACAGAGAACAGATTACGATTAGGTGTCCAAGGAGGGGTGCTCACCATGAGGCATGGAAAGGATGGGACGGCTGGGAGTGGGGGGTCAGAGATGCACATGTGAGCAAAGTAAGAGTGAGCCTTAAAGGGCAGCAGTAGCCAAACTGATGAGAAGCATGGCAGTGGTGGGTTGGCAGGGAGCACAGTCTGGGGAAAGGCAGTAAGATGAGAGCAGGTAGAGCTTACTCAGAGAACAGGGAAAGCCAGGCTGTCTGAAGGAGAGAGCCCCATTCATGAGCAGCAGTAACCAGGTTTGCTAAGCTGGCTGGGACTTAGGGACTGAATGGTAGACTAAGGATCTGTCCCGGCCTTAGTCTTCCATTCAGTCTAAGGTGGAGAGAACAGTCAGAGAGGAAGTACTATCATTCTCCTGGAATGTGGCCAGAGCCCGGCTGGGTGGTACTGGGGGTGGGGAGAGCAGAGCTGGCTGGCATGTCAGGGCCAGTCGGGGGGACAGGCCTTGGGACCGGGCCTCTTGAGATAGTGAGCTATGTGGCTCATGAGGCTGGAAGGGCAGTGACAGCCCAGCCTCACAGAACGATTTCAGAAACTGGACCAAACACAGTGGCTCAAACACAATGAGAAGGGTCTCATTCTGTCTCCCTGGTAGGAATTATGTTCATAGTTGTTCTGCTTTACAAATGCTACTCACATTGAATTTTTAAGCATTTTCCTCCCCTATTTTTATTCTGTTGCCTGTTTTCTAATACAGTGAACCTCCACAATTAATGAATTTGTTCACATGTATTTAACATTAACATAAATAAACTAGTTCCTATCTTCTTCTAGTAGTTTATAGCCAGACTAAGAACTTCATGACTGAGAGTAATCTTCCCCTAAAAAGAGATGTGCTTTCTCTTTTCTGTTGACAAAAACTACATAAGTATCCTCTTTTCCTTTTTGCCCTTGTTGGTAGGAAGCTCAAAGATTCATTTTGACTCAGCCACAAAAATAAATTAGCCCCCCGTTTGTCATATTTGCTTTGCCTCCTTTCTCCTTTATTTCCAGTACCTTGTATATTTATGAAGCTTATTGTCTCTATAACTTTTATTGAAGTTCACCTCAAAGCCTTTATGGAACGAGGCAAAGTAAATAAACATCAACCAAGCAACAATGTCACTTTCTGTTTTATTCAACTCTTTCCTTCCTTCACTCAATGAATATTCAGTGAGCCTCTCCAATGTGCCAAATCTGCGCCAGGAGTTTAGGATTAAGAAAGAATGGGCTGAGTGCAGTGGCTCACACCTGTAATCCCAGCACTTTGGGAGACCAAGGCAAGAGGATCCCTTGAGACCAGGAGTTCAAGTCCAGCCTGGAAAATATGGTGAAACCCCCTCTACTAAAAATTCCAAAAGGAAATTTCACTGGGCATCGTGGCACATGCCTGTAATCCCAGCTACTCTAGAAGCTGAGACACAAGAATCGTTTGAACCTGGGAGGCGGAGGTTGCAGTGAGCCGAGGTTGCACCATTGCACTCCAGCCTGGGTGTCAGAGCAGGACTGCCTCAAAAAAACAAACAAAAGAAATATATACAGATTTCACAAGGCTTATTTCTTCTTCACTAAAGATAAATTGATTTGAAGTTGATGAAATGAGGCATATGGGAGACTTCACTACATAAGGAAGCAGAAAAAGGAGTTCAGTTCTTGAAAGTTACTTTTTAGGAGCAGGCAGGTGTCTCTCACACATCTGAGACAACCTGGCATCGGGCACCCTACGACCTTTCCAAATTTGGTCTCACCTAAATTTTATCAGAGAATTAACATAAGCAATATGCTTTAGTGTCTGTTTCTTTAACTGACAAATAAAAATTGTCTATGCTTTATATTTATATTTATATCTTTCACTACATCATATGTATATATTGTAAAATGGCTAAGTTGAGGTAGTTAACATAGGCATTACACTTCCCATACTTCTTATTTTTGTGTTGAGAATATTTAAATATGGCCTATTATTAATATAACATAGCTACTGGTTTATGTAGGAAGATAAAATCCTTGGGCTAGGCGTGGTGGCTCACACTTGTAATCCTAGCACTTTGGGAGGCCAAGGCGGGTGGATTGCCTGAGCTCAGAAGTTGAAGACCAGCCTGGGCAACATGGTGAAACCCCATCTCTACTAAAATAAAAAAAAATTAGCCGATGTGGCAGTGTATGCCTGTAATCCCAGCTACTTGGGAGGCTGAGGCTGGAGAATCGCTTGAACCTGGGAGGCAGAGGTTGCAGTGAGCCAAGATTGTGCCATTGCACTCCAGCCTGGGTGACGGACCAAGACTCTGTCTCAAAAATAAAAAATAAAATAAAATATTTAAAAAAAGCTAAAATCCTCAAATAAAGGAATCCTTGCTCCAAATTAGAAAATATTTTATTTAAACATTAGGCTTAAAAAAATCCCAATTAAAATGACGCCATTACCACTGTCCATCCCCAAAACACATGCAAATCAATTTTCAAAATACAGCTTATTTTTACATCCTTATACAAAAGCACTGATTTAAAGTGACATTCAATTGGTAGCAGATCCAAAGCACACAGAGCACCAGCTTGGTGCTCCCCTCCCCGGCTACGTAAGGACGTAGCCTCCTTGGACTTCTAAATTGCCCCCAAGAAGCAGACCAGCATGGAAACAGCACGAAAACCAAGCCAGCCCTTCCATTCACCAGGGGTTTTCATTCCTATTCAACATACTGGACAAAGGCACCCACAGAGCGACTGAATTACTTCCTGGTCTTTATTAAAGTATTTCAGTTCTCAGGCAGATCCAGGGCATACAAGGTTGTGTTCAAAATCATGACTCTACCTCCAGGTTTCTCTGTACCAGCAATTCACCAAAAGTACTTTCTGGAGCTCCAGGTAGGAACTTTCTGAGCTTCAGATTCTGCAGCCTCCCAGTCTAACAAAAGTTACATGTAATCATTAATTTCATGTTTCAATTTGACTGGGCTACAAGAGGCCCAGATAGTTGGTAAAACAGTATTTCTGGGGTTGTCAGGGACAGCGTTTCCAGAGGAGATGCGCCCTTGAATCACTGTAGTGAGTAAGAATCACTAGCCCTCATCAATGTGGGCATCATCACCCATCCAACGAATACGGTAAAAGATGAAGGAAGGGTGAGTTCCCTCCCTCTGCTTGAGCTGGGACATCCTTCTTCTCTTGCCCCCTGACACTGGCCCTTCTGGTTCTCTGGCCTCCAGACTTGGACTCAATACCCACCAGCTTTCATGGCTCTCCAGCTTGCAAATGGCAGATCATGGGATGTCTGGATCTCCACAACCCTGGGAGCCATTAATGTTGTAAACCTCCCCATGTTTCTCTCCATATACGTCCTAAGGGTTACCTTTCTCTTAGAGAGCTCTGACACACACTGTATACTTCCCAATGCCTACTTTAATCCTCAAAAGAAAGCTGAATCTGATTTGCACAGTTTAATTAAACAAAGATCTGAATGACCATGTTAATTCAGGTGATTAGAACAGGTAAAACTGAGTCAAAATGCTGTGTGACACTAAAAGTTAAGAAAGCTTTATAGCAAATGGTTAATCTTTTTTTTTTTTTTTTTAAGATGGAGTCATGTTCCCATCATGCAGGCTGGAGTGCAGTGGCATGATCTCAGCTCACTGCAACCTCCACCTCCCACATTCAAGCGATTCTCTTTCCTCAGCCTCTCAAGTAGCTGGGATTACAGGCATGTCCCACCACACCCGGCTAATTTTTTTGATATATTTAGTAGAGGCAGGGTTTCACTATGTTGACCAGGCTGGTCTCGAACTCCTGACCTCAGGTGACCCACCCACCTCAGCCTCCCAAAGTGCTAGGATTACAGGCGTGAGCCACCCCACCTGGCCAGTAAAAAGCTATCCTTACTCTGTTTTTCAGTCCTACTCTATACCAAGCTGTAATGGGTACAAATACATAGACTACAAAGCAATGAGAACTTTTGTTCATATCTTACAGTGTTGCCCAAGTTATCTTCAATATGCTATATTCATTGGTTAACGTGAGTACTTGGGGAGTTTTTAATATAACCTTTAATGTGTGTGAATAAATCCCAGAAAGACTTTAAGAAGTCAGCATGATCTTTCCCTGCTGGATATCATCTTTAAAAAGGGTAGGAGAAAGTTGCCTGGAAAGAGGGGAAAAAAAAACAAAAACAAAAACAAAAAACTTTGGCATGTAAATTAATCTTAAAAATGGGCAGGGTATTTTTTACATTTTGAAGATAATAAGGTTAACCGGAAAGAACTGAGAGAGAAAATTATCAAACCTGAGTGGGGGAAAAAATGCTTTAAAAAATATAGCTGTGAAGAGAGCTGAGTCATTTGTGATAGAATTGTAAGGCCCCACAAAAGTCCCGAACATCGTCAGAAGTGGTATACATAAATCCATGTGGCCTCTTCTTCAAGCCAATCAACTGCTCTCCAGCCCTGCAGCAAGTGGCATCGCTAGGATGAGTCAATGACACTGTCATGAAGTAGAAAACACAGGCTCCTTTCATCTTGATGATGTGCTTTATCACAGCTTCATTAAACTGAACTGGAAATCACATCAGTCTACAGACAATATACATGGGATGACTTTTGACATCAGATTGAAAGAGAGGCAGGTGAGACTTCAAGAAAAATGACACAAAGATAAGAGAGATTCATATTCAATATGCTCTTACTCTTCTGAAAACCCAAACATCAATGTCTTAGGGCCAGAAAGTAAAACTTCTAATGAATAGGATGTGAAAGTCACCAGGCAGACTCCTTGCCTTTCACCATGATGCTAAATGAAAGCACAGAAAGTCCAACAGCTAAATGAATGTGTAAGGTTTCTCAGACAAGACCTCTGAGGTCGCTCTAATTATAATACCCAAATGTTATTAGCAACAATAGAAGGCACAATTTAAATATGTGATTTGGTGATTTTTTTTTAAAATACATCTGGGGCTCTTTTGAGAGTTGTGAAATTTCCATAGCAGCTGCGTACTTCAGACCTGGTGGCATTTGGGGAAACACTTGTCAAATGCATATTTGGAGCCAAAACTGCCTGGGTGAAAACTGATTTTTTCCCTATTGTTAAGTGAAAATTCCAGGAGCAAAATATCTGTGCATTGTGTCCAGTAGAAATATATCTTTACACTGAAAATATTACCCTAATGAGCTTGCTTGTAATGTTTACACTGGAAATAACAGAAACATGTATGCCCTCTCTGTCTTTTTCTCTTCCATGATCTTCTCCTCCACTTTACTGAGAGAATGTGAGTGAGCTGGCAGATCATCAACAGGGACAAGCTGAACTGCTGGACTTTGGCTACAGGGGGCCCTTTTGATACCATCCACCATCTGCAATACACCACCAGTGTCTACCTCCATGATGCGTAGTTCTTTAAGGAAGGGTTTAGAAGGGCCTGACTCAGAACTATGGCAACAGCTCTTGGCATCACTTATTTACAGACTCTGGCTCAACTGGCTGAAATAAGTCTTTGCTAATTTATCAGCCAGCTCAGGTCTCAGCTGCAGTTTTCAGCTTTGATCAAAGCTGAAGCCCATATCATCATAACATCATGTGTGAGTCTGGGTCTGCATCAGCAGTGGCTGGGAAGACCAAGGAGAAGCACAGAAGGGACCCAGAGCGTGGCTGGGCCACCTGCTCCCCTCATTAGGATGGGATGAAATAGTGCAGCTGATTGGCCCAGGGAGAAGGGGGTAGGGGCTGGGGATGGAACAGGGGATGGTTAGAGAGAGGCTCCTGGAAGGCTAGAATTCCATCTCACCGGCTGCCACCTATTAACCTTTACTAAAGCCCTGGCACTCGCCTTGGCACTTAGATATAGATACAAACCCAGCCCTCAAGGATTCAGGGACCAGAGACTGCTAATTCTAATACATGTCAGACCCGTGAATGCATGAATGGGGAGGAAATAATCAACCATGAGTTTACAGAGAAACGAAGAAATAGCAGAAGGACAGACTATACAGAAAGTTTAGTTGCAAATTCACCCAAAATAAAAAGGAAAATTAGAGGTGGGAAAAAAGGATCCAGGACCTTTTCTCCCTTCATTCAAATCCACTTATTAAGCACCTACTAACGCAATCATTTACTAAGCACCTTCTACATGCAAGGCACACAAACAAATATTAATGGATAGAGTTCCTGTCGGACTCCAAGACTTCAAGACAGAAACACAAAGGACCATGGAAAAGAATGCATGGTAATAAGATATTTGCCTGTGCAAAGCACCATGAGTGAGAGACCCTGTCTAGTGGAGGATCTGGAGAGCTTCCTGGAGAAGTTGCCATTGACAATGAGCCTGTCGAGGTGAGTGGGGCTTCAACTTGCCAAGACAGGAGGTTAACTTTGGCTAAACTCTTGGGAATCTGAAAAGGTAACAATGCCAGGTGCAGAGTTTTCTTGTCATTCCTGGAGGTTTGAGGGGGAGGCTCACAGCCTGTTTGCAGCAGGACCTGCACTCTCTTACCATGAGGGGTTGCTTTGAAGACACGGCTCCTTGTCCTGCAGAGACGTGCAGCAGTTAACTGTGCAACAGTAAGACCCAGAATTCCGGGAGAGCACCAGGCAAAAGGGAGGGAGACCGCCCAGCCCAGTGGATCCCCTAGCACCGTCCCCCAGGGCTTTCAATTCAGTTACAGGTTTCCCAACTCCCTCTCACATTCCTCCTTTAAATGACCCACACTCTGTCCCACCTACTGTTCTTCATAACAGGCTGTACAACCTCGGGCAGCTGCTTAAACTGCTCTGTCTGAAATTCATTCTCTGTAAAGTAGAGACAACTAAAACCAGAATCTCATAGGGTCCCACTGAAGAGTAAATGGAGTAGTGCTTAATACAGGAGTTAGCCCAGAGCGAGCTCTCAGGAACTGTTGTTGTAATTATCATTTTGTAATGAAGCGATGTCCGCCACACCCATGACTTCACCATACCCCCACATCCATATCCGCAGCTCACTTCTCTTTCCCCACGGCCTGCCCTGGAAGTCTGACAGTCTGATGGGCATCACCCCAAAATTCCAACGAACACCGCTAACTTTGCAGACTCCTCTAAAATTGAATTTATCGTCTTTCCTCTACTGTGCCTCCTTCTTCCTCGATCTCAGGGATAACATCAGCATCCAGCAGTTCCCCGAAAGAGAAGTCAGATGTCAGCACAGACTAGCCCTCTCATTTCTACCCAATAAATAGATCTGCTTTACTCAAAACCCCTTGGATGGATAATCTCCTCCCCATTCCCAATACCATCTGGGGACTCTCTCACCTGCCCAGCCCTGGTACCCCCAGGCTGGGGTCCCCAGCACGTCTCGCACGCCATGGCCAGCACACAGGTGTGATCACGTGGAGCTCCTGGTTAGAGCCTCCCTGGCTCTCCATGGCTTTCCGGAGAAGCTCTGTGCTGTGGTCGGCACCTGAGGCCTCTGGGTCTCTCCTACTTTTCTAGCCAGGTCTCCATAAATGCTGGCCTCACATTCAGTAAAGCGTGGGCTCTCTATCAATAACTAGAATGGACGAATGAATGAACCTGCCATACTGAACTACTAGTATTTCTAATTCCCTGGACATGGCACCCCTGAAGACAGGCCTGTGCCTGCCCGCGTACCCAGGCTAGCTGGCTCCCTGCTGGCTTCTGTGCTTCCTGGGCCCTTCCCAGGCAGAGATGGTGGCCCTCAGTGTCTTCATGGTCCTTCAGGTCTGTCTCCCGGCTTGGGATGTTATTTCCTAGGCATCAGTTTATTGCCGGTCTCCCCACTAATCTCAGAGTTTCCTAAAGTCAGGAATGATGTCATATTTGTCTAGGAGTCTCTGAGCACTGCCCGGTCTAACGCCAGCATTCTGTTAATGATTTATTAACCTGCAAATAAATGGGCCATATGCCAATGGTGTCATATAAACAACACGCACAAAGGGAGACATCAGCTCGGCATCTCTTTATTTCCTTTGACTTTATTTCCATAGAGCTTTCCAGTATATGCCCCATTCTGTCTTATGAGAACAGAATGGACCTTGGGATGTTTTTTTGTTCCCTTCCTTTTTCTGTCAGACTCACTTCCTGCTGCATTGAGAGACTTTTGGAAGGTTCAGCTTTCTCTCAAATTTCTCATGATGATGAAGAACTATAATCGCCACTGAAAGGTCCAGTGTAGCACAGAGAAGGCCAACCAGCATTCACCAGCAGACTTTATATGCTGACAGTGGAAACAGCCAAGAAAAGTTCATTAAGTGCTGAGCAAGAAAAAAGAGCAGGAAAATGAGACAGAACCGCTCCCTGGGGCATTGCAAAAGCAGGCCTTTGTGAGGAAACATTCCTGAAGGAATCTGGGGAAAAGACATTATAAAACTGCAACAGACAGCAGGGTAGGACAACGGGCTCCCAAATAACTGCATGGCGCCACACAAATGTTCCTTGTGGGAAGAGAGCACATCACAAAACCCTGTGAACTCAGAGGCAGGCTGAGGCTGGAGTAGGCTGCCCAAGCGCACCCAAAGGTCAAGGCATTTTTCATTTTCAACCTTCTCAACTGTTTCTTTTCCTTTTTTTTTTTTTGGAGACACAGTCTCACTCTGTCACCCAGGCTGGAGTGGGGCTCACTACAATCTCTGCCTCCTGGGTTCAAGTGAGTCTCATGCCTCAGCCTCTCAAGTAGCTGGGACTACAGGGATGTCACCACGCCCAGCTAATCTTTGTATTATTACAAAGAAACAGGGTTTCACCACGTTGCCCAGGCTGGTCTCAAACTCCTGGCCTCAAGCGATCCACCTGCCTCAGCCTCCCCAAATGCTGAGATGACAGGTGTGAGCCACCATGCCTGGCCTCAACTGTTTCTTTAAAGACCACTTGCACTCCTCTTGCCTCAGTGCCAAAGGGTATGAGAATTCAGGGATGCCCACCTCCCTACTCTCAGTTTGCAGTTGAAAACTGGTCAAGAGGAACCAGGTACATTTGGGTTTTTTTCTAAGGAGCCAAGGGTAAAAACCATGGCCACTATGCCATGGTCAACTTCAAAATAAATGAAATTGTTTTCACATGCAGGACCAGCCAGAGGTAAAGGTGCACCTTCAAAACATGTGGTGTCAATGCCATAGGCAGAAACGGCAGTGGGGGACCCTAAGGAGGATGGCCATTTTGTATATTGTCCACACGAGGTCATTTTTGGGAGCAAAAGGAGAAGTTACTACTTATAACACCTGGACAACTCATTGCAAACCGGCACTACCCAGGCAAATAAGTGAGTCTGGCCACCTCACTCTGAGTCATGTACTCTGTAAACAAATTGCTGAGGTGAGGAGGAGACAGAATATTTGGGATTGTAGAGGCCAAAACATACTTTTAAAAAAATAAATAAAGACCCTCTCTCTGGACCTAGTACTTTAACTTTTTCCTGATGCAGTTTCAGCCCAAATCACATAGGCATTTCTTATCAGCAAAAGCAGCCAATAAAATGCAAGAAGGATTGTGAGAAGAGGGGTTAAGCTCTTGTGAAAGTCTTTCAACACAGTGGCAGGCTTCTGCCAACAGGAAAACATTTAGCAAGAGGTGTGCAAGCTATTTGTAGATACAACCAGATGATTCAAGGTGGCTATGATCTGGCACACGTCAGCATTTTCCCTTTGAAAGTAAGCCCATAAAAGTGAAGCTTTGCTTCACATGTCCAAGTGTTTCTGCATCTATATATATTCCAATCAGGTGAGTTTGAAAAAGTGAGAAATAGATACATTACAAACACCCATTCCTCCAACTTCAGAACTGGCTGAGCCCACAGCATTGCCCTTGCTGGCTACTTCAAGGACAGGTGATTTCAGACAGGACTTTTCAAGTCCAGCCCCTACCCCAATAAAATCACCTGAAAAAATCTGAAGTCAGGATAGCTATAGTTTAAAATAAACAAAAGCCCAGCAGACAGTGCAAACAAACAGAAAAGCAACAAAAATCAACAGAGTTGTCTTGTAGCAGGTTCTTCTGTTCAGTGGCCAAAATTTTACTCCTGGATCCTTCACTTTAAAAATGAATAAATAAGGTCAGGCGTGGTGGTTCATGTCTGTAATCCCAACACTTTGGGAGGCTCAGCAGGTGGATCCCTTGAGCTCAGGAGTTCAAGACCAGCCTGGGCAACATGGCAAAAGCACATCTCTACAAAAAGTTCAAAAAGGAGCAAAGCATGGTGGTGTGCACCTGCCTGGCTACCCAGCTACTCGGGAGGCTGAGGTGTGAGGACTGATTGAGCCCGGGAGGTCCAGGCTACATTAAGCCATGATCACATCACTGCACTTCAGCCTGGGTAACAGGGGGAGATCCTGCCTCAAAAAAATAAAAAATAAAAATAGATCTCAGTTCTCTTGACTCATCCTCAAATGCAAACCTAAAGGAGAGAGAGGGCTTCCCACCCATCTCAGACCTCCACTTCTGCGCAGCCACCTTGCAGTGACGCTCCTGGTGCTGGAATGTAATGAGGGGCCATGAGGAAGACATTGTCAAAAGCCTCAGACAGAGGAGAAGGAGCAGCTGCCTCCCAGCACGAGGACCAAATTGCAAGCAGACACAGCCTCGCTGCAGCACTGGGTGGGGACAGCGGCCCTCTGGGCTCAGCACATCTGCTGGTCTTGAGCAAGTCTTTCATTCCCTGGAGACAAGCTGTGACTCGGCTCATCTCAATGGAGACGCTGTGCAAAGAGCAGGTGCTCAGCACTCAGTGCCAGACAAACGCCCCATTTTTAACAGGGTGTTAAAAATTGTGCGTTCTGGGTGTGTGGCCCATAAGGAACATGGAAGCTCCTGGAATTCTGCTTTCTGTTGATCATCCTCACGAAGTCTATTCACCCCAAAACATGGCCTACACTGCTTCCCTTTCCCCAAGCATAGTTCACATGTTGGCAAAGTAAACCTGTTCGTGTGAACTAAGGTAAAATTTCATTAACTTGGAATCGGCTGATTTGAAATAATTCACACTAGGCTAAAGTTTAACTTCTCACCTAGCAATCCTTTTCTTCTTTCAACAGCAATTTAAATGTATGAACAGTATTTGGAGGGGGAGTGTCAAAATGCATCAGAGGGTACATTGTTTCAACACATCCAAAGCACTCACTCACAAATAATTGTTACAGGAAATAAGTCATGGTTAAATATTCAGTAATTGTAGCTCCCTAAAGACTCCTAATACGCAACATTTCTGTCTTAGTTTTGTTACTGTAGCTCATTCAATTCCGCTACTATTCAGACTGGTGTTTCCCTAAATTGTCCCAAATGAGCGTCATCTTATTCTATTTGAAATGAAAAGGGTCCTACATCTAACAAACATTAATTTTACAGTGCTTCATTTAGTACCCAGTAAGAAGGTGGTACTGACTGTGCTGATTCTTATATTTGAAAGCAAAGATGCAAAGCTTTCCAATTGCTGTGCCACCAAGCAGTTTCTTTGTGCCCCATACTATGCTCTGTGTCCTACAGGAGATATGAAGCCAGCTGGGCAGGTAAGCCTAGCCCTTATGAGAATAATGCAATCCCAAAGTCTAGAGTACTACATCCAAGCAAAATAGAAAACCTCCAGAGGCAAGAGGTTGAGCAGAATTCACACCTGAGCTCAGAAGACTGTTTCAGTCCTCTGAAACTTTCCACATGCTGTATTTCCTTTTATTAAGAGAGTGCTTTCTCACCACCACCTCCTGGACTGTCTGCAAAAGTCAGCTCAACGGAGCTTCCTGAGATGCCTTCGGGCCCCGGTACTCTTGACCAGCGTCAGCGTCAGCATACCTGCCATTTGCCTCACCCTGTACATGCCTCTGCCATCGCACACTACATTTCATTCCCTGCACGTCTCTAGGTTCTCCACAACTGGACTGTGCACTTCCTGAGTGCAGAGACCATGCCGATGCCCCTGGGCGTGACCACCATCTTCCAAGGAACCAGGAACTCATTGAGCTCTCAATAGAACTTTGTTGAATGAATGGACAGATGAACTCATTTCTGTGTTCTACCTCTCAGTGGAAATTTCCTGGCTTTAGACATTAAGAAGTAAGTCAGGGCTGTCACATGGTTGCCCAGTAGCCCTCCTGCAGCAGAGGTTTTGCAGCCCTGCTGAGTGTGGTCATCATTTTTAAACATCGGCATTACCAGACAGTTGCAAATGTGCTCCCATTCTTCCACAGAAGAAAGTCCCTCAGCAGAGTGGACAGCGAGCTCTCTGTCTCCATGGCCCACAGCTACCACCCCTCAGCCACCTTCAGCTGGTCCCTTTGAACTGCCAGCCTGTCTTCAATCACCCATCTGTAATCACCTCCATGGCAATCGCATTGCTTACATGATAGTACCTGTTCATAACAATAAGCTTATCTTCTGGAAAGAGAAAAGTCAGTCTCATAAATATCCTGAGCAGTTGAACAAAGTACTGGTGTTCTCGAGGTAGGCTTACATCAAGATTCTCTAAAGTAACAGTGTGGACTATGATTCAGCCCATGAATGCAAATAACGCCTAAGGAACAGATATTTTGCTGCCTCCTTTTCATGTATATTTTAGTGTTTTCGCTTACTGAACCCAAGTAATCTGCTGGACTTCATTTCTTGTTGACTTCGTCTTTTCTAGTGTTACCCTTCCTAATACATCTGTTGCCAAAGAACCTGTAGTCCAATGCCAAAATCTTATTTAATTGAAAATTAATCCATCTTTAACCTTTCCTAACTTCATGTGGATGATCCACTTTGTTCCTGTGGTTTGAATTGCTCTTTAACCTTAATTCTAACGTTCAGTATTCTAATTAAACTTGATTCTAACTTAAGTTTCCATTTGTTAAAAAAAGAATGCCCTCTAGAAACCATCACCCTGCCAACATGTGATCAGATTTAATCGCTGGATTCATGAGGCAGGAGACTGTGCTGGGCTCTGCCTCTGATGTGCCAGAACCTGCTGCTGGTGCCACCATCAGGAAGAGGTGCCCTGCCTGCGCGCCTCTACCCCCAACCCACGCTTCTCCTGAGCCCTGTGCAGGCAAGAGACCAGAAAGTCAGCCCAGAAAGACAGAGGCTCCAGTGGCACCCAGATCTCCACCATGCTCACTGCCTATGCACAGCATATTTCTCAGTCCACTGTCAACCATATTCTGGACTAACCAGAGAGCTGGGCCTGGGGCAAGCAGGGAAGTGGGGAAGATGGGGTGTTGATGTGCACTTGGGAAAAACCACTGTCTGCACGTCATCAAAGCCAGCTCTGAATTCTGCCTTCCACTTAATAGTCACATAAGCTCTGACAGGTAGGTCACCCTTCTGTGCCTCAGTTAGATGTAAAGGGACAATAATAATATCAACCCCACAAGGTGGTTGCAAAGACTGTGATGATATAATCAAGGCACCAGAGAAAGCCTGGCACACTATAAACACTAAATAAATGTAGATTTTATCTATCTGTTATATAGCTAGCTAGCCTTCATCTCTATGTATCTATATCCAAATACGCCTTACTCCTCTAATCAATTAGCCCCTTCTTGGGAAAAGATATCATTCTGATTTAACTTTTCACCCATCAGAGAAGGTAGTCACTACGTGCTAATTGATTTAACGTTGTTAATTTTAACCCAGCTTGTTGTCATTTTCAAAATATTTTAATTATTGTAAGATATTGCTAAACAAACATAGGGGCTTCTCTTTTTCCTTTCTGTACCAGGCTTCCTGGGGTAATTTTTTAAACCTCTACACATCTCACTTTTTATAAGAACATCTGCAACCCAAGCAGCCAGAAGCTTGGGAAATAGTCCAGCAGAGAGTCACCACTTCACATAGGTAATGTCACACACATGGAAGCTGTTGATCCAGAGAGAGACAAGAGACAGAGAGAAAGAGAGAGTTGAGGGGGAGAGAGAAAAAGACAGAGACAGAGAAACAAAGAGAAATAGGAAGACAGAGACAGATTCGGACATGGAGAGAGACAGAGGGAGGCAAAGACACAGAGAGAGGGTGAGGGGGGAGAAGAGAAGGAGAAAGAACAGACAGAGAGAGATAAACCAAACTGAGCTACTGAATTATGAACAGATGTGCATCTTATTTTGAGAGTACTTCACACAATCCTTCACTACAGGCTACACTGTATCTGGCAAGACCAATCACTTGTTTATTTAGGCACAATGGAGGCAGAGGGTGGTTATCTACATACACCAGGTAAAAAATAAATTTTTCCCTAACATACAGAGATGGTTAAAGTCAAGTTGAATTCTTTGGTTTGAAATAGCTGGGTAATGTTTCAAACATCTACTTCATACCATATGTGAAAGATATACTCTAAAGGAATCTTGAGCATTAAAAGCATTTTCAGCAAAATGCTTATCAGTGTTGACTATGTGCCAGGTGCCACAAAAGGTACGGGTGGCAAAAAGATGTTCTTGTCTTAGCAGAGGGGAGGCGGCAGTGAAACGAGGGCATTGAAGTCAACGAAGCCCCTCAGTGCTGTGATAGACGCTATGCCGTGTGTGTGCTAGGGGAGGGGGATACTTTAAGCTTGCAAAGGAGCTCTACAAGTGGGGTCCTTTTGTTTTTTTTTGAGATGGAGTCTCACTCTGTCGCCTAGGCTGGAGTGCAAATGGCGCAATCTTGGCCCGCTGCAACCAGCACTTCCCGGATTCAAGTGATTCTTCTACCTCAACTTCCCAAGTAGCTGGCATTACAGGAGCATGCCACCAGACCCGGCTAATTTTTGTATTTTTAGTAGAGATGGGGTTTCACCATGTTGGCCTGGCCTTGTGATCCACCTGCCTCGACCTCCCAAAGTGCTGGGATTACAGGCGTGAGCCACCATGCCCAGCAAAGTGAAATCCATTCTAAAAAGTAGATAAAGTAAAAATTCAAGTGCATTTAAAACACTTGGGCCGGGCACAGTGGCTCATGCCTATAATCTCAGCACTTTGAGAGCCTGAGGTGGGCAGATCATCTGAAGTCAGGAGTTCGAGACCAGCCTGGCCAACATAATGAAACCCCATCTCTACTAAACATACAAAAATTAGCCAGCCATAGTGGCAGGCACCTGTAATCCCAGTTACTCGGGAGGCTAAGGCAGGAGAATCACTTGAACCCAGGAGGCAGAGGTTCCAGTGAGTGTAGATGGCACCACTGTACTACAGCCTGGGCAACAGAATGAGACTCTCTCTCAAAAAAAAAAGAAAACCAAAAAAACCAAACCACGCTTGGCATGGTATACAAATGTTCCTATCCAAGGCCAATTCACAAAAAAAAAACCCTGAGAAAAATGCGCCCAAATCATCCCTCTTTCACTGCTGCAATTGTCTGTTGGGTTGGCAACCACAGAGGCAAAAGCCCAGCCCCAAAAGTGAAATGCCTGCCTCTGACCAGTTTGTTACAGAAGGATCCCTGGGATAGAAGAGACCCCTCTAGCAGGATATTTCCCAAACCAGAGGCCAGTCCCATGCAAGGAACAAGAGCTTCTCCCCTCTTAGACACCAGCGCTCCATCTCACTTCAGCTCACCAATGTGTTTTTCTAGGCAATCATCAAACATGATTAAGTGGCCATCATAGGTACCCAGGCTTCTCCTGGAAACATCAAAGTGAAAAGATCCCACTACCCAGGATGCAAGCACTGATGCTTGATGTTGCGTTTCAGTAACACATGACTCACAGTAGGCAAAGTCCAGGGATACAGATGAAACTGGGAAATCCATGTATGGGGGTCTTGTTGTTTGGCCTCTTCTCCCGACAATGAGCATTCTCCTTGGAGAATGGAGGGCAGACCAGAGTATACCTTGTGCCAGAGTTATTGGGGCTGCTGGCTCCGTTCAAGAGGGTCCTCTTTCTCTATCACCCAATCCAAGAATCCCTCCATCAAATCTCACCCTAGAAGGCTCAGCCAGAGCAACTTCCAGGACCTCCTGCCTTGCCACGCCTCACTCCAGCCCCTGATGGCTGGAACACCCTCCCCCCACATCTGTCTTTGTGGTTTCTGCTTCCCATACCCTCTGCTCCCTAGGTCACTCACAGGAGAGTAGCCAGCTCCTGTCCCAGAACTGAGTGTCTTCTACCCCATCATTGTTTGGCCTCCCATCAATCAATTTTTGGCTCATTATAAAATTAGCATACCCACAGTTGCCACAACCTACAGATGACTGTTTTTGTCTGAAGTTTTTTAAAAAGCAGATTCTTCAGAAGCTATTCTAGATAAACATATGCCACCCTTATATATAACCAGGATTTTGGAAGAGGGTTATGTATTTTACCTTCTGATGAAAAATGTCATTCTTCCACCAATCACCGGCGCCCGTCAGCCTCCCCATCCCAAACCAAGTCTATTCTGGTCCCTGAAATTGTATTCACTTGTTGGAGTTAAAACTTAAAGGATCTTTGGGAAACTGAATATATACCAGCTATAATTCCCCTTGCTGTGGGCTTTAATGATCAGGTCAGTTGTCCATGACTGTTGGTGAGCAGGACCCTGCTTGAAGGAGGAACAGAGGGTCCAGAGGGACCCCAAGACCAGGCAGTGCCAGGGAGCCAAAGAAGGAAGGGCACAGAAAGAGCAGTCTTAGGACCTGGATTCACACCTGCATAGCACCTTGGCCTCATAGGAAAGTGGAGGAAATATGATGATTCTCCACTGTACCTAATTCATTTGGAAGGCACCTCCCTTGAAAATCACAGCTCATGAACTCCTGTCAACTCTGCAATGCCCTTTCCCTCAATTTTACACAAGTTATCGCATGTCACTATGTCATTGCATCACACACCTTAAAGGGATGGGGTAAAATTTTTTTTAATTTCTTAGAAAAATGGCCATATTTTGGCATCTTAATGATGGTGCCAAAGAAGCCTCCCTCGCTTTCCTTTTCAGGTATTTACTCTGCAGAAACCATCTCCTTTCTCCGTCAGGAGCTTTATAATGCATTTTCAGAAGGAGGAGGCCTCATGCGAGCCCAAGCAAAACCTGTAATCCTGATTGAGACGTCTGGGCAGGTCTGGCCAAACTCTGGGGTGGACTCTCTAGAACTTCATTTATATCCGGAAACAGAAAGCCTCCCGGGAGACTCTTCCTAAGGTTATGGAAGGGCAGGAACACGAGATTCTTGGGTTCACAGGGGAATTAGCATCCCCAGTACAGAGTGGCCTTGGCACATTCTCACCCTCTGCTGTTCCTGAGGGTCCTGCGATGACAGGAGGGGGTGGTGCACCGGCAAGGAAGGCTTGGGACTGAAAGTGACAGAAAAACCTAACCACAGTGGCTTAAACAAATAAGGGACCTATTTTCGGTTTAGTGGCCCAGTACTGAGGTCTCCAAGACCATCTTGGCCTCTCCCTCAAAGTCTCCAGTAGTGGGAACTGCTCCACTGATCACATCTGCCTCTCTTACATCAGAAGAGAGGAACCAAAGCCTACAGCAGAAGTTTTCAATAACTCTAAGCAAACCGTGCTTTCTTATGACTCTTTGGCCAGCTGTACCCACATGACCACCCCCAGCTGGGAGGCAGCCAAGGCCAAGGGGATTGGAGACGAAGGTTGGGACAGTCAGCCAGAGTACCTGCCCCAAGGGGAACACCGCAAGAAAGAATGAGTTTGGAGTCAGCAGTACTGCTTTCATGCCCTGTCCCAAACTGAGAAAGCAGCACCCACCATCTACAAAGAGCCTGGCGTGGCTTGGACATATGGTGGACGGCTTCACATTGGTGATGGTGCCACCTCATGGCCATGACCCTCACTGTGCCGCAGTGGCAGGTGGTCCTGGGGCTTTGGGACAGCCCCACAGAGACATAGGTGAAGCCCTGAAAGCACCTTTTTGGTGTACATGGGTCTCCCAAAGGAGCTTGGGAAAGAAAAGAGGGCAAAAGGGATGTAGAAAGAGAGGAGGAACTGCCATGGGTCCATATGGGAGCCCTGGGTCCCTCCAGGGATAACTGAGTGAAATTTCTCCTGGGCTGGAGTTCCCACGGTAGCAACAGACCACGTTGGTGTCCTTGGCTTCTCAGCTCGGAGAAACAGTGACCTTCAGCAACTGGAATCCACTAATTGTGTGACAGAACAAATAAAAGACTGAAGGACCATCGGCTAGGGCACTAACTTGAGAATTTATTTCTGAAAAACAATGTCTTCTCTTCAGATGAAGTGGGATACAAAACATTTATAGAGGGTCTAATGCATGCCAGATTCTTTACAGATTGTTTTATTCAATCCTTATAACCACCCTATAAATAGCCTTTATTTTCATTTACTAATAAGAAAACTGAGAATCAAAGATCTTGAAAACCTTATCTAAGATCACACACCAAAAACATGGAAGAGCCACATAAACCCCATACATTTTCTGAATCCAAAGTCCACAATTCATCCTGAACAGTGCTTGAGTTTCAATGGCTCAAGTTTTACCTGAAGAATTATTTGTGTTCTGTAAAATTACCCTCTTATAGCTAAGAAGATCTAAAATAGCTACTCCTGTAAATACCTTGCCACCAGCTACCCAGTAATACCCCTCAATGTCAAAGAGAATGAAGACGCTGGGACATTTCCCAAATGCACAGGAAGGTGGGAAATTCAGGCCAGACCTAGACTCCCAAGCTCCTTTAACAGTGCTGTCTACACCATCCTGGCTGTGAAATCCATAGTCACCCATTAAACGGCTCAGGGATAGCCAGGATAAGGGCAAACCGACCAAGATACAATTTAGGAGAGCCAAAAATCTCCATCATCAAGTTAAATAATATTTTCACACAACACTTGTTTTATTAACTATTATGGATATATAACAGTTTTACATATTTATGGGGTACATGTGGGGTACATTTTACTATTAACAGAAGCTTACAATGTGTGATGATTTAATCAGGGCAATTATGATATCCATCCCACAAGCACTTATCGTTTCTTTGTGTTAGGAGCATTCCAATTTTTGAAATTGGAATTTTAGTTTCTTTTTAGTTTTTGTTGAAATATATATATATACACACACACACATATCTGAAATATACAATATCTGAGTTATTTTTGAGCTTTTGAAACATACCATAAATTATTGGTAACTATAGTCTCTCTACTGTGCTACTGAGCACTAGATCTTCCTCTATCTAGTTGTATTTTTGCACTCATGGGAGGGGGAATCGAAAGAGGGGATGGTTAATGAAATATTTTTAAAAATTAATGGAAAAAGTCCATGATGAGCAAAGTAACAACATTTTAAATGAAGACAAGGTGTTTGTGCTGCTCTGTTTTTAACCCTATGGCTTCTAATCAACTGTGGTTCGTGGGCCCCCTGGCCTTGGTGTCCCCATGAGACAGCTTCATGAGGGTTGACAGTGGCATGCTGTGTTAGGCTGTTTTTGCATTGCTGTAAAGAAACACCTGAGACTGGGTAATTTACAAGGAAAAGAGGTTTAATTGACTCCCAGTTCTGCAGGCTGTACAAGCATGCTGCTGGCATCTGCTCAGCTTCGGGAGACCACAGGGAGCTTTTACTTGTGGTAGAAGAAGAAGGGAGAGCAGGCCCCTTACATGGCAAAATCAGGAGCAAGGGCTGGGCTGGAAGTGCCACACACTTAACAGCCAGATCTCATGAGAACTCATTCACTATCACAAGGACAGCACCAAGCCCTGAGGGACCCTCCCCCATGACCCAAACACCTCCCACCAGGCCCACCTCCAACACTGGGGATTACATTTCAACATGAGATTTGGGCAGAGACAAACGTCCAAACAATACCCTGTGCAGACAGAACAACACTGGGCTTCATATCTAGTCCTGATTTTTGATTCCAGAGGTACTGTTCACTTTTTCTGCGTGGTTCAGAATATGGGAGGACATTCTGACAAGTACCTATGGGGGTGATGTGCTTCCTCTTGCCACAGGCTCCAGTTTGGCCCCATGTGGCTTGGACACTGCTCATCATTTAGTCAGCACAGAGAGGCGACAGGAAACTGAACAGGAAGAGGACCTGTGGTGGAACTGGTGCGCTCCCAGCTTCCCGTGGGCTAACAACATCCACACACACTCAACATGATGTGGACTGCCACGTCCCTTGCAAACATCCCTATCTTTGGGAGAGACTGTAATTTTTTTTTTTCTTCCCGAGACAGAGTTTCCCCTTGTTTCCCAGGCTGGAGTGCAGTGGCACAATCTCGGCTCACCGTAGCCCCGCCTCCCAGGTTCAAGCGATTCTCCTGCCTCAGCCTCCCGAGTAGCTGGGATTAGAGGCACACACCAGCTAATTTTGTATTTTTAGTAGAGACAGGGTTTCTCCATGTTGGTCAGGCTGGTCTCAAACTCCCAACCTCAGATGATCCGCCTGCCTCAGCCTCCCAAAGTGCTGGGATGACAGGTGTGAGCCACCACACCTGGCCCAAGACTAATTTTTAAATGACCCTAACAATAATTGCCCCAATCTTGCCACCCTAAAAGACACCAGCGTGTCATAGGAGCAGATGCAAAACATTGTTCCTTGTTCACGGGAGCAATGATAATTACCTTGACAACAATGGAGAAGCAAGGAGGTATCAGGCTGGGAACAAGACAATGCAAACAGGGCTGGATTAATTTGCATTAAAAAGACTGCCAGAGCAATTAGCGCCTCATTAATATGACATAAATGTTCATTTATACAGACCCCAAGTGACCATCAACTTTCTTTCTCCCGCCCAGTGTGAGTGATCTTGCAGGAAGCATTCCATGGGAATGGGGCTCAAAGGCTGGGAGCAAGTCCATCTGCCTGGCCCTTCCAAGGAGATGCAGATGAGCTCTAGTGTCCACTTAGTTGAGGCCACAGCAACCTTCTCACGTGAAGGGGCCACCTGCAGGGATTCCACCGCAGCCCACATGCAGAAGGCTCCATGTTCGGGGGAGCCTCGACACTGCTGCACATGACAGTGCAATGGCCACAGTAGCTGGGAAGGGCCGCATCCACGCTGGGAGGAGCAGGGCCCGAAGACAACTGCACAGCTAAGGTTTTCCACCACAAACCTGCAGCTCGTTAGGATCAAAGCAATTGCCTCAAATAATTGATTTCTTTATACCAGTAAAAAAATACAAATAAAACCCTGAAGAGTATATCAAGTGGTGCAAGATATAATTGCACCACTTGAGCATGAGAGGTACTTAATGCCCTGACGGTGTGATTAGGGCATCCTACATCAAAGGACAGTGTCCTAAAATAGTTCACCCAGTAAATCATTTCTCACAATTCATTGTAAATGACACTGCCAGGAAGAGGAGATTCTGGAGAGCTTCTACCATCTCTTTTATTCCCCGCTGACCCTTAGGAGGAAGGAGACAGGAGGGAAAGGAGTATGAGGGTAACTGGGCATGGGCACCTCCCTGTGGGGAAGAATGTCCCACTGTTATTCTCACTTTGACCTCCAGGATGTGGTTAAACACACACCCAGTCACACACTCCCATATATTCTCACACACACATGCATACACGCATACACACACACACCCAGCTTGTGTCAGAATCTGCCTCTATGCAAGAGTTCTCCTGGGTGTTCATCACCACATCAGTGTTGTGAAGCCTTCTGCAACTCCGCCTAGGGACATGATGGCAGCACCCAACACCTGTCCCACAACAGAGGCACTGGCTCCATGGCAGATCCACGATGCAGGACAGTCTCCCAAATCCAACTTAACTCCAAAAATGTACTGAGCCACCGGTGTGTTCAGAACGCTCTGCCAGGCACAGTGGGGTGGAAGGGTTTCCAAGCAAGTCCCTAGGGGGAGGTTAACACAGTTAACCTCCCAGACTGAGATGGATGGGCCCCAGGAGGCCATTCAAGGCCATTAACCGAATAGAGAAGAAGGAAGACAGTTAAGAGGACTTCATGGAAGAAGTCAAATACAAGATGATCCTTCTGAAGGATGAGGGAATTTCAGCAACCCCCCGGGGATAGAAGCATTCACATGAAGGGAAGAACGCAGGCCAAGGACAGCACAGGTGACTCAAGATAGGTGCTCAGAACCCAGGTCTGGGCCGCAGTTCTCAAAACCCTCTGAGACATGTCACATAGCAAGCAAACGGGCAAGGAAGGAGTGTTGGAAATGGGAGCCGACGCAGAGAACCTGAGATAGAGTCACTAGGTTGGTATTTCTCAAACTCAGATCCAAGGATGTATTCTCAAATCCACAGCTCTTCCTTGAGAAGTTAAAAGTTGATGGTTTTCCTTGTGCTAATCGTCTCAGAGGAAACGCCACTCTATGCCTGTCTTGCACCACCTAGTTCACTTCCTAACAAGCCACCGTCTTAGTGCCTGTGTTTGCTTCTGTGCTGATGGGGGTGTTGGCACCACGTAACTCTGCTTTAATGGATGCAGGCTAGGAGAGAAGAATAGAGGCTGACTTGATACACGAAGAGTTAAGTTGAGCCAAGAGAAAGATCAGACGGCCCCACATAGCACAGCATAAATGAAAGCTTCACAGAAGTTCACACGGAGGACTCCGGTGGAAGAAGTGAGTCTCCAGAGACAGGGCAGTATATGAGTTTGGCTCCACCAGGCCTGGCCTGGCCACCAGTACCAGGACACAGCCATGTCAGCAAAGCATCATCATAAACTCCAACTGCAGTGGATTTGGGTTTGGTACATGCTTCGTTAGAAAAACTGTTTAGTTTTGTAGATGTATAGAACTACACACAGAAAAAGGTTGATCCTAATTGTGTTTTTGCACAAATAGAACATGTTTAAAGCACCACCAGGGGACTGGGTTTTTTTCCCCTTTTAAAAGGAGTTGCTAAACTACTCCAGTCTGAGAAACACTGTACCAGATAGTGAGCTTATTGAGGGCAGGGACCAAGTCTCATTTATCTTTGTGCTGCTGCTTCCAGCTGGGTGCCTGGTATGAGGTAGGGATTTGATAGAAACCAGCCGAATCATGTGGACATCTGGGTGCGTGACATCTGTTAGAGGTAGGTGCTATGGTCGCCCTTGGGCAGAGTAGGTTATGGTAGATGATAATGAGCCATGCACTTTGGATGGCACAGAGTCACCCAGAGAAACAATCGCACCTCACTTCAGGATAGCTGTCCATGCTACACTTTAGAGGACGGCAGTGAGCAGAATGGAAACTCAGGAATGGGGATTCCAGGTCAATGAAATTCCAAGATACCATCCCATTTTCTCAAAGGATTCTTTATGTATTTTTTCACTTTCTGAATTATGAGTGTATATTGCTTATTTTTAGGAGAGTTTAACACACTAAAAAGTACAAGGAATAATATAACAGATACCCATATTCTCAACATCCAGAATTAACAATGACAGTTGGCCCTCCCTATCCACGGGTTCCCAAATCTTCACAGATTCAACTAGCCCAAGATCAAAAATATAGTTAGGACTATGATGGCTGCACCTGCACTAAATATGTGCAGACATTTTTCCCTGTCATTACACCTTAAACAATACAGTATAAGAACTAGTTACACAGCATTTAGATCGTATTTGGTATTATAAGTAATCTAGAGATTATTTAAAGTAGAGGGGAAGATATGTGTAGGTTAAATGCAAATACTATAGAGTTTTATATCAGGGTCTTGAGCATCTGAGGATTTTGGTGTCTTGGGAGATCCTGGAACTAATCCTCCATGGATACCAAGGGATGACCTTATTAACATTTTCTCTAATTTGCATCAAATCTTTTTATGTATACATATTTTGAATTACAGAAGTAATATGGATATAGTAGCTATTAAAGGAGGAGGTGGAGGAGGAGGAAGAAGAAAGAGAAGGGAAGTAAAGAAAGAAGGAAGGAGGGAGAAAAAGAGATGAGGAGAGAGAAGTAACCACACATAAAGCAGAAGTGACTTTCCAACCAGTTCTGGGATGATCGAGCTTATCTGCCTCACCTTCTTTTCTGAAACAACCTCCCTCCTGACATTTTTATGTTCATATGCATATATATGTATCCATACATATATGGATTGTTTCGAGTGTGTTTCATTTGCATGAATATCACACTCAAAGTTTTATTCAATTTGCTTTTTTTTTCACATATCGCTATACTTCTGAGTATCTATTCATCTTGACATATACAGATCTATTTCAGTCCTTTTAATAACTGTGCAGTATTCCATCTTGTGAAAATACCGCATTTCATCTAACCATTTCCCTATTAAAGGACATGCAGGCTATTTCAAATATTTTGCTATTAGAAAGAATGCTATAATTAACATCTTTATCCATGAGTTTGTATGCATACTTGGGATGCATGTTTTTAATTTTACTGGATATTGTCAAATTGCTCTCCAAAGTAGCTCTGCAAATTTAAACCTCCTCCAGCAGCACATAATGCCCATATTTGTGCAAAAACTTGATACAATCATACTTTAAGTTTTTGCCAACTTACCTCATGACTTTTAGTTTTGATATCTTGATTTCATAATGCCATTTAGATATACAAGTAAAACTGAACACGTTTGTATGTTTACTAGCAACTGTGTATTTCTCATCTATGAGATAACTTCATATCCTTTACCCATTTTTCCATTGCATTTTTTTTCACTTGTAGTTCTTTACATACATTAAGCCATAAACTTTTGATATTGGTTAAAAATCAATATTTTTATAGAGTTTTTGATGAGGGAGACAGTTTCAATATTGATATTGGCTAATTGTGTCTTGTTTCAGAAAGTTCCCTCTGTATCTTCTGCAATTTTACATCTTTATTTTTCAAATTTAGACACTGAGTCCTTTTGGGATATGTGTTTTGTATGTGGTCTGAGTCAATGGTGATCTATTTCGTCCATAAGCAAAGATAGCGATGTCATTTATTAATAGTCCATACTGCTGCACGCATCTCCCAAGCCTCCTTTCACATCACAACCTCCCACGTGTGGCTCTCATGTGCCCTCCCTCCACCTGCCTGGCCACCCTGTGCTGGCCCACCCTGCTTCCATTCCTATTGCTTTATAACATGCCTTGACGTCTGATAGAGAAAAATCCCTTTGATCCTTTTCCTTTATAATCTCCTTGGCTATTCTTGCCTTTATCCTTCTATATGCATTTTTTATAATTTTATTTGGTCCTAGGAATAAAGGTATTACAATAACTTGGATTTAAATCACATTTGAATTATAGGTTATTTGGAAAGACAACAACTTTTCAAAAGTAAGTCTCTCAGTCCACCAGGGCCATATGTCTCTCTGTTCTTGTCCTTCCAGGTGGGATTTTACCATTTTCCCCAAGAAGATTTTATACCATTTTGTTATATGTGCTCCAAATTTGTTAGACTTTTGTTTCTATTGTAAGATAGATGTTTTTTCTTACATGTTCTGCTTGGTTCTGCCATATACAGGGGTGATTCAAAGGAAAGTAAGATCAATTATTTTACAGAAGCAAAGAAGCTAGAGCTAGTTTTTGGGGGGTGGAAAGCAAGTGGTTGGAAGATGGGCCTTCCAGGCAGAGGTAACAGAAGATCTCATTCAAGCTACCATCAGCAGCTTGACTGGGCTGAGTGGGGTGGCATGGAAGCTTGGTGGGAGAAGGGGAGATCTAACATGTGGGAGGAGGCCAGGGCTCAGTGGGATTCACAAGTTAAGCCCACGATTGTGATAAAGGGAAGGCAGTTTCTCTCCATCGATCCCCCGGTTTGACCAAAGAGGTTTTCTGCAAACTTCTCATGGTCCTGAGCCCTTTCGAGCAGCCAGACATGGAGACACCCTTGGCCTTAGAGGAAACGCAGACTTAGTAATGTAGAAAAAAAGAAAAGAGCTAATTCTTGAGATTTTAAAATGAAATTACACTTTTGGACTTTATAGAAGAGATAATAGTTTCAGAGAGTAGACATAAAGTAGCTTGAGACAAAGAGTCTCTAGACAGAGCAAGAAAGAAGAGAACCGGAGGGGAAGCCAGAGAGTCCAGACAGCTGGAAGCAGAAGCTGGAGGTGTCTCCAGAAGATCTGAGAGTCAGGAGGATCGGGGTGCACCTCCGGGGGGGTTCCCAGTGAGCAGTAGGAGCCTAGGGCAGTGTGGGAGGTGTATGTCCAGGCAGCTGGGTTTAGGACAGCCTTCCAGGGCTCCTGGGCATGGGCCTGGGAGTATCCCACAAGATGTGGAAGAGCTTCAGTAGTTTCCAAGTTCCCAAAGACCCAGAGGTATTTAAGAAAGCGGAGCCATGTAACTTGTGGTCTCAAGAGGGGGGCTCTAAGTAGCTAAAGGAGAGATACTTGGCAAGGCCCTCTCCCCTAGACCATCCATCAACAGCTAGGACCAGACCACATTACACAGTCACAGCTGTCAGAGTGATTCAGCTCCTACCATGTGCCACTGTTCTGAGCACTGAGCATAAAGTGACCCATTTAGCCAGCACTGCCCACAAGACAGGCAAGGGAAGAGGATCCCCTGCCTAGACCCCATGAATTAGGGAACACCTCACAAGTACAAACAAAATTACATATAAAGAACATACATGGAAGTGCCTTGTCATTCACGACCGGCACTCAACACTGACACAGTGTGGTTCACCTGTGGTTGGCTGAATAATGCCCACCCCTCACTAAAAATATGCACATCCTAATTGCCAGAACCTGTAAATATTACCTTAGGTGGGAATTTGCAAATGCAATTAAGGTAAGGATTTTGAGATGGGGCCATTATCCTAGATTATCAGGGTGAGCCCTACATGCCATCATCACAAGTATCCTTATGAGAGACAGGTAGAGTGAGATTTGACACAAGGGGGAAGGGAGGAAGCAATGCAACGATGGAGGAAAGATTGGAGTGGTGTGGCCACAAGCCAAGGAATGCAGCCTTCAGAAGCTGCAAGAGTCAAGGAACAGAGTTCCCCTGGAGCTTCTTGAGGGAGTGTGGCCCTGCCAACACGTTGGCTTCAACCCAGTGAAAGTGATCTCAGACTGCTGCCTTCCAGAACTGAGGGTGAAGAAATACCTGTTGCTTTCAGCCACCCAGTTTGGGTAATTTAAGAGTAATTTTTTAAAGGAAATTTAATAGGTCATCCTCAACCCTCTGCTCATGATCAACACCATTCAGGCCCAGGTAGGGCTTCTTCACACATTTAGCCTTGTGTCCTTGAAACAAAAGATGACTGTAGCCAAAGGCCATGAAAGTCTGAGAGCTGGATACAGATGCCACTTTAGAACACTGGGAAGGATGAACAGTGGAAACAACTAGAAGAAAGGAAAGACAGAGGGATGCCTTGTCCAATCCTCCCTCTCAGAGGGCAGGTCTACGGTAGATTCCTAGAGGGGCCATCTGTCCCATCCTTGCTCCTGCTCATGTTCTAGTTCATGGTTCCAGAGATATACACAGACCAGTGTGGTGTCTGCAGCAGAAGGCGACTGAGGAACATTCGGCAACATTAAATGATTCACACTACTGTCACATTCATAGATATGTTGATATAGATGTCATATGCATATAACATGACACTCATCTTTTACATGGACAACCAAAGGGAATATTGAACACTAGAATTGCAAGGAGTTTCTATAAAAACTGCAATAAGGTATTTATTTTCAAAAGTAATTAAAAACTTCACCTGTATAATTTGATGTTAATTGTTGAAATGTATTAATTATAACTTATACTTTTGAACAGATTAAACAATTTGAAAGAAAAATAACTTTTTGAAAGCATACATGGAAAAGAAATAATTTTAACATCTTGAATTAAAATATTTTTAAATTTATATTTGAATGAAAATGTATTCAAATTTTGTATACCTTGAACACAGCTGCATTTGATATTTTAATCCTTTAGATCTTTACTGTTACTGGAACCCAAATTCTGTGGAAATCTTAAGTATAACAATATAATTCATTATGTTGTTAAAATGATGGCAAGAAAATTAAGTTTCACATGGAACACATACACGGTAAGTTATGTAGGTGTTTATTTCTCATCCAAACATCACTGGCCCCTTCAACAACACAAGAGTTCCAGCATGAAGGAGCCTTAGATCAGGGTAGATACTCAACAAATGTTCACTGAATGAGTGAGTGAATGTGGGTGAGTTTACATGGGGGTAAAGCCAGATAGTGCAAGTCCTTGATCACTAGTCAGACAGTTTAGCGAGGATGTCATCAGCATGGAGACTCCTCTTATACAGGGGAGAGGTGCTATGGAGCAATGTTAGGGAGATCAGCTGAGCATTCGGATGCAAGAGAGAGTGGAGTTAAGAGACATCAAAAGTAACATAAACTGTGCACTTTTGCTTTCACTTTTGACTTTTATGTTTTCACTTTTTTTTTTTTTTTTTGACAGTCTTGCTCTGTTGCCCAGGCCTGAGTGCAGTGGCAGGATCTCGGCTCATTGTAGCCTCTATCTCCCAAGTTCAAGCGATTCTCCTGCCTCCGCTTCCCAAGTAGCTAGGATCACAGGCCTGTGTCACCATGCCCAGCAATTTTTTTTTTTTTTTTTTTTTTTTGTATTTTTAGTAGAGACAGGGTTTTATCATGTTGGACAAGCTGGTCTCCAACTCCTGAGCTCAAGTGATCCTCCCACCTTGGCCTCCCAAGGGCAGGGAATACAGGTGTGAGCCACCATGCCCGGCCTGTTTTCACTCTTTT
>CAUYQU010061992.1:0-18691 GCA_963574635.1 Cheracebus regulus | reverse complement strand
CGTATCTCCCTCTCTCCCTGTCTCTCTCCCTCTCTCCCCTTCTATCTAACCCTCTCCCCATATATGTCTCTCTCTCCCATTTCTCTCCCTCTCTCCCTGTCTCTCTCCCTCTCTCCCCATCTCTCTTCTTCTCTCCCCGTCTCTCTCCCCCTCTCTGTCTCTCTGTCTCTCTCTCCATCTCTCTCCCTCTCTCCCCGTCTCTCTCCCTCTCTCTCCATCTCTCTCCCTCTCTCCTCGTCTCTCTCCCTCTCTCCCCGTCTCTCTCCCCGTCTCTCCCCATATCTCTCACTCTGTCTCGGTCTCTCTCTCCCTCTCTCACACTCTCTCTCCATCTCTCTCTCTGTCTCTCTCCCTCTCTCTCCGTCTCTTGGCGTCTCCTCCCTTCTCAGTTTTTCCAGATGTGCCATGTCTGACTCTGCTCATGCCACATATTTCCCTCCCTCCCTCCTCCTTCTCGTCTCTCAGGATCTGTCTTCTCCCCCTTCCTCTGGCCTCCTATGCGTCTGTGTGTATCTGTGTGTGTGTGTCTCTAAGTGTGTATCTCTGTGTTTGTATGTATTTCTGTGTCTCTGAGTGTGTATCTCTGTGACTGTGTATGTCTGTGTTTGTGTGTCTGAGTGTGTATCTCTGCGTGTGTCTGGGAGTGTGCCTGTGTCTGTACGTGTTCCTGAGTGTGTCTCTGGGGTCTGTTTCTCTGAGTGTGTGTCTGTTTCTGTGGTGTCTATGTGCGTCTGTGAGTGTGCCTCTATGTGTCCGTGTGTAAGTGCATGTCTGTGACTGTATGTCCATGTGCCTGTGTGTGTCTCTGAGTGTGTATCTGTGTCTGTGTGTCTCTGTGTATCTGTGTGTCTATATGTCTATGTGTGTCTGTATGTGTGTCTGTGTCTGAGTATGTCTGTGTATATCTGTGTGTCTATGTGTGTTGTCCCTGAGAGTGTCTGTGTGTCTCTGAGTGTATTTGTGTCTGTGTGTGTCTGTGTGTGTGCCTCCGAGTGTGTGTGTTTGTGTGTATGTCTATGTGTGTCTGTGTCTGTCTGTCTCTGAGTGTGTCTCTGTGTATCTCTGTGTGTCTGTGTGTGTCTCTGATTGTGTGTGTCTCTGTGTGTCTCTGTGTGTGTGTCTCTGAGTGTGTATGTCTGTGTGTGTCTATGTCTTTGTGTGTATCTCTGAGTGTGTGTGTCTGTGTGTGTCTATGTGTGTCTGTGAGTGTCTCTTTCCCATCCCTCTGCCTACCCCTACCCTGCTGGGGGGCCTGGGGGGGGGTCTTCATCCTGGGGTCTTATCCTTTCACTGGTGCCCAGCTGTGGTCTCCCTGCTCCTGGGGCTCCATCCTGAGGGATCCCCACATCCCCCATGTCCCCCGGGGGCCGTGGAGCTAAACCCACCCTCTCATGACACCTGGTCTCTGGTCCCAGAGCTGGAGATTCCCATCCTCACCCCACTTGCCCAGGCCAGCTGGCCTGCCCCTCCCCCATCCACAAACCATCGTGAGGGCTCCTGAATGCCCCCTCCACACCCCCGACAGCTCTCGATCCCCCCTCCCTCTCTATGGCTACCCCGACTCTCCCTGGAAGGACGCTGATGGCTTCCTCTGCAGCCTCTGCTTCTGCTCCCATTATCAGGGTCAGAAACCCAGGGCAGGGCCGTCCCAAGTTCTCCAGGTGCTCATGCCTCCTCTCTCCTCTGTCCTCTGTCTCTGTCTCCCAGTCTCCCACCAGGCTTTTACGCTCCTCCAAGCCTTTGTCCTTGTGCTCAGCTTTGTCTTCTGCCTGTCGAGTGGGCACCCCCTTTCCCCCGGGCCCTCTCCCCACTCTGGCAAACTCCTTTTCCTCCCCCAGGGCCCCGCTTTGTGCTCCTGGGCTCTGGGAGACCCTTTCCCTGCTCTGCCTCCAGGTCGGCCCAGACTTGCCCTGAGATCAAGGTAGGTTCAAGGGGAACCGGCTGCAGCCCCAGCCTAACCCCAGAAGCCTGCACCCAGCAGCATGTTGCTCCAAACGCACCCCAGTCTTCTTCTGAGGGAGTGCCAGCCTGTTTGAGGCTTGAGGCTCAGTGCCTTGGAGGCCTACCCCACCCGGCCCCTCCTTGTTCCTTGCCCACAGCCTCCCTGCTCCTCCTCTTCTGTGTGCGAACACCTGTGGACGTATATGTGTGTACGTATGTGTATGCATGTGTGTGCATATGCATGTGTATGGGTGTATATTTATGTGTATATATGTGCATGTGTGCATATTGTGTGCATGTATATATGTGTATGTGCATGTGTATGTGCGTATGCATGTGTATGCAAGTGTATTGTATATGTTTATGGGTGTATATATGTGCATGTGTGCATGCGTGCATATCATGTGCCTTTGTGTGTGCATATGTGTGTATGCATGTGTATACAAGTACGTTTGCACGTGCATATATGTGCATGCATGCATGTTGTGTGCATATATGCGTTTGCACATGTGTGTATATGTGTGCATGTGCATGTGTGCATGTATGTGTGCATGTGTAGGTGTGTGCATGTCTTCATGTATGTGTGTGCATGTGTGTGCACAAGTCTATGTGTGCCTGTGTGCATGTCAGCATGTGTGCATATTGTGTGCGTGTGTGTGTGCACGTGTGCATGTGTGTGCATGTGTGCATATTGTGTGCGGTGTGTGTGTGCATGTGTCTGCATGTGTGTATGTGTGCGCGTGTGTGTGTGTGCGCGCACATGTGTGTCTGATGGCCTCCCCACAGTCGTTCTCTGTAACTTCATTTCCATTCACCCTTTCCACACCAGTTTTGTTTCTTTCTCGTTTCTTCCCAGGCACGTGTGTTTTTTCCTGATTCCAAAGGTGGCCCTCCATCTTCATGACAGGATGTTTAGAAAATACGGAGAAAACAGTCGAAGTCCCCCATGGGTTCCGGTTCTTAAGAGAAGGGCCCAGGGTGTAGGCCCAGGAGTAGCCCCCTAGGTGGTCTGGAGCCCCAACCCGAGGGCGCCCCGTGCACTCTCTTTCCGCCCCTCCTTCCCGCATGCTCTGTCCAGCCTCTCTCTGTTCCTCTCAGGGCCTCCGCCTTGCTTGGGCTGTCACCGTCTCTCTGGTCTGTCTCTGAGCCCCTCTGTCTCCGTTCTGCCCTCACCCGGGGGTGGGGTGGGGGTTCCCACCCACATCCACTTTCATTGATTCACAAACCCCGTTCTGCAGACACCGGCCGCGCCGCGCTGTGTGTGTGTGTGTGTGTGTGTGTGTGTGCCTCCTACTGTCTCTCAAAGTTCCTTGGATTTCCCCCCACTCTGCGGGAGCTCCTGGGGTGCATGTGGGGGGCAGGGTATCCACACGTCTGGCTCCCTGGATGCCTCCCGCCTGTGTGTCTGCTTGGCTTTCTGCCACCTCCCTTTCTCTGCGCCTTTGTGAACTGCCATCTTGCCCTTCACCGCATCCTCTGTGTGTGCGTGTGTGTCCGTGTGTCCCTCCACTCACTTTTGCCTCCCTCGCTTCCTCTCTGCAGTTTCCTCACAGTTTGCTCTCCCTTTGTCCCCCGAGTCACTCCCATTCATAAGTTCTTTCGCTCATTCAAAAAGGGAGCATCATTTCTTTCTCAATTATCTGCCATGTGCTCAGAAAGCTTTACTACCTTTATCATAAAAAACACCCATGCACATTGCAACTGCAACCACAGGAATAATGGGGTGCTGGTGCCTGCCACTGGTGTCCCCTTGAGGTGTGGCCGTGCGGGGCGTGTGAGTACGTCTGCCTGTCCTTCCACCTCCAGCCTTCCTGGCTGCCTCTCCTTCCTCCTCTTCTCCACCCTTTTTCTTGGAGATTTCTGGAATTTCACTCTCGCTGCTCATGCTGTGAGCCTGAAGAATGGGCTGTGAATGTGTGTATGTGGTGTGTGTGTGTGTGTGGGCACTGAGGGTGTGTGTGCGTGGTGTGTGTGTGTATGTGGTGTTCATGTGTGAGTGTGGGTGCTGAGGGTTGTATGTGTGGTGTGTGTGAGTGTGGGTGCTAAGGTTGTGTGTGCAGTGTGTGTGTGGTGTGTGTGGTGTGTGTATGGGTGCTGAGGGTGTGTGTGGTGTGAGTGTGGGCGCTGAGGGGTGTGTGTGTGGAGTGTGTGTGAGTGCTGAGGGGTGTGTGTGCTGTGAGTGTGGGCACTGTGGTGCGTGTGTGGTGTGTGTGTGGGTGCTGAGGGGTGTGTGTGTGGTGTGTGTGGGGTATGTGTGTTGTGTGAATGTCAGCACTGAGGGGTGTGTGTGTGGTGTGTGAGTGTGGGTGCTGAGGGTGTGTGTGGTGTGTGTGTGAATGTGTGAGTGTGTGGGCACTAAGAGGTGTGTGATGTGTGTGTGGGCACTGAGGGTGTGTGTGCAGTTTGTGTGTGGTGTGTGTGTGATGTGAATGTGGGCACGGAGGGGTGTGTGTGTGCAGTGGGTGTGTGGTGTGTGTGGGAACTGAGGGGTGTGTGTGTGTGGTGTGGTGTGTGTGAGTGTGGGTGCCGAGGGGTGTGTGTGTGATGTGTGTGTGGGCACTGAGGGGTGTGTGTGTGCCGTGTGTGTGTGGTATGTGTGTGAGTGTGGGTGCTGAGGGGTGTGTGTGTATGTGTGTGGTGTGTGGGTGTCTGTGGTGTGTGTATGTGTCCATGCGGTGTGTGGTGTGTATGTGTGGTTTGTGTGTGGGTGTATGTGGTGTGTGTGTGGGGTGTGTGTGGTTTGTGTGTATGGTGTGTGTGTGAGTGTGGGTGCTGAGGGGTATGTGTGTGCATGCAGTGTGTGTGTGTGGTGTGTATGTGTGGTATGTGCGGTGTGTGGGTGTGTGTGTGCGTGGTATGTGCGGTGTGTGTGTGATTTGTGTGTGGGTGTGTGATGTGTGCGTGCGGTGTGTGTGCATGCATGTGCAGTGTGTGTGTGGTTTGTGTGTGGGTGTGTGTTTGTGTGGGGGTTTGTGTGGTGTGTATGTGGTGTGTGTGTGGTGTGTGGGGGGCATTTGTGTGTGTGTGTGTGTGGTGTGTGTGTGCAGTGTGCGGGTGTGTGTGCACGTGCGGGGTGTGTGTGTGGTTTGTGTGTGTGTGTGCGTGCAGTGTGTGTGGTGTGTGTGTGCGGTGTGTGGGTGGGTGTGTGGGTGTGAGCCAGGCTGCACGCATTCCCCTCGCCCCCCCTGCAGCCCCACCAGCCTTTGTTCCCCTCCGTGAACATTTCCTTTCTTTCAGAAATGACATTTATTGTTTTCCTTTGGTTGCAGATGTCATGTATGTTCCCTGTAGAAAAGGTGGAAAATACCAAAGAAGAATGTGCAGAGGAAGACAAATAAAAACTCCCGGTGCTCCCGCCTCCTGGGGAGAGGAGCCGCTGCTGACATTTTGGGGGGGCCTTTCATCATCTTTGCCTTGTGTCTCAGGGCTGTTTCTCTAGCTCTGCAGATTCTGTCCCACTCTCTACTCTCATTCATTCCTTCAGAAGCATTTGGGGGCCCCCACTTGGGGCACCCCTGTGTGTCGTTGTCAGCACATCTGAATATCTTTGTCTGGAAGGTCTGCGTTTGAGGGTCTGGTGCTTCTCTCCCTCCGTAGGGGCACGAGTGCCTGTAAGTGTGTGTATGTAAAGCTAGAAAAAAGAAATCGCGGAGGGGAGAGAGAGACAGAAAGAGACCCCGCATTCCCCTCCCTCCCTCTCCATCCTCTTCAGCCCGCTTCAGGGTGCCCGGATGACTGTGCTAGGTGCCTGCCTGTGACCCCTGAGCCCTTTCCCTGTCCCCATTCCTTTGTCTTTGGGTTCCTAAAGGATGGCACCGAGCGTTGAGGAGTGGAGGGGGCAGTGGAGGGGGAGGACACAGCTCCCAGCAGTGAGTGGAACAGGAAACGGGACTGTTTCTGGGAGCTTTCCTCGTGTGGCCTAGGAGATGAGGGTGCAGGGGACCAGGGGACTGGCCACAGAGGAGCTTCCCGCTGCCGTGCCCTCGTAGGGGCTGGGAAGTGGGCCGTGGTGTCCTGTTCCTGCCATTCCCAAACATCTCCCTGAAGTCCTGTCTCCTCCCCGCCCCCTTGCCCTGGCCCGGACTCTGCCTGGGGCCCCTCCACTAGCCTGTGGTGGACTCCACAGCGTGGCTGAGAGGCCCTGGGGTGAGGCTGGGGTGGGAATGGTGAGCAGAGGAAGGGGGTGACCCATAAGAATCCCGCACTCTCATGAGGCTCCCAGCCTAAACTGACTCTGAACCAGCTCTCTGCCTCTGTTTCTCCCCAAGGCCTCCAGTACAGGGCAGGAGGACATTAGAGAGGGCCGTGGAGTGTGGATTTGGAGCAGGTAAGTCTGAGTCTCCCTCCGAGTCACTGCTCTCAGCCTCGCCCTTGAGCGTCCGTTTCCTCCTCTCTGACATGGAGCTGCCACTAGCGCCTCTTCCGAAGGCTGTGTGCATGGCCAGTGCCAGGATCGTCTTCTCCCATGGCACTAGGGTCATTCTTATCACTGGCCACGACACCCCTAGCCCCTCTCCTGGCGCACAGGAGGGTTCCCTGGCTGGCATTTGAATGAGTGACTCAGAGGCTTGGAGAGCCCACCTGAGCCAGGTAGGTGGACAGAGGGACGGATGTGTGAACGCACACAGGCCTGTGGGCACCACCACACAGCAGCACTGACCCGCGGATTGGAAGGAAACGGAATTCAACTCTAGAGATAGGCACTGATAAATAGAAGACAACAGTTGCAGGTTTGGGGGCCAGGAGGAAGACCCTCCATTTGTGGACTCAGAGCCCAGCACAAAGACTGGGACTTGGCGCACAGCCTGCCCTTTGGGGACCTTTAGGGTCTGCAGTGATGTGCGGGCCACCAGCTGTGGAGCGTGAGCGGATGGAACCCAGAGACTCCAGGAGGACAGAGGAGGGGGAGAGAGACAGAGCGGGAGAGAGACAGAGACAGAGAAATGGAGAGGGAGACAAAGAGGCACAGAGAGGTAGACTGAGCGAGGGAGAGGCAGAAAGGGAGGGAGAGAGGCAGAGAGGGGAGGAGAGGGAGGGAGAGAGGCAGAGAGAGGGGAGGAGAGCGGGAGGGAGAGAGGGGGGAGAGAGAAATGGAGAGGGGGAGAGAGGCACAGAGAGGTAGACAGAGAGAGGGAGAGGCAGAGAGGGGGAGCAGAGAGAGGGAGGGAGAGAAATGGAGAGGGAGACAGAGAGGCACAGAGAGAGACACAGAGAGACACAGAGAGGGAGGGAGAGAGATGAAGAGACACAGAGGGAAACAGAGGAAGAGATGCAGAAACCCAGAGGGTAACAGTGACCTGGAGAGAGACATAGAGAGATGTAGGGAGACAGAGAGAGACAGAGAGACTGAGAGAGATGTAGAGAGACAGAGACAGAGAGAGATGTAGAGAGATAGAGAGACAGAGATGTAGAGAGACAAAGAGAGAAAGGCAGAGAGACCCAGGGAGACAGAGAGATGCCCAGAGAGACAGCGAGAGTCCAGAAGGACGCAGAGTGAGGGGTGAGGTGTCAGACAAGGGGCCAGGCAGGGAGGGGAGCTGGGGAGGGAGTGTGCTCACTGGGGACTGGGGGGTGGGGGAGTGCCAAGGGGAGGTCTTGGCGGTGAGAAGAGCCTGAGCCAATGCCAGGAAAGCTGCTGTTGCCCCTGAGGGACAGGTTTTAGCAGACACGGATTTCTGGGCTTTACTGCATGGGCCGTAGGGAGCTAGTGAAGGTTATAGAGCAAGGAGTGATCTGTCGCAGTGGCGGAATTTGTAATGTGCCCTCTGGCAGCAAGTGAAGAAGGAAGGTGCAGAGGCTGTGAGGGGCTAGGGTGGCAGCGGGAAGAAGGAAAGAGGTTGGTCCATGCAGGTGTGGCTCCTCCCAGGTGTTTCATAAATGCTGAGGGGATAAGCATGGGAGAGAAATTATGGAGGCCTGGCAGGTGGTGAGGACAGGGGAGGGAAGGCTGGTCAGGAACACTGGGGACACTAGTGCCTTCCCAAGCTCTGACACTTTGCTATTGTTGTCCCCTCGGCCTGGGAAGCACCCTCCTTCCCTCCACCAGCTCCCTCCTCACACGGGCCCCTTCCTGTCACCCCCCAAGTGGGCATCCTAACTTGGGGCTCCCATGACCACTGGGCACCACCCCATGGTTGCTGCTGTCCCCACTTTCTCTTATAATTATCTACCTGCCTCACCCCTAGGCTACGAGTGGCGGAGGGCAGGCCTGGAAATCTCTGGAGATTTCCCTCACCTGCCCAGTACAGGGGTGAGTGCCCACGAGGCACTTGGGGGATCCCAGGGAGCAGCTGGAAGAAGAAACACCTTCTTCCTCCGCCTGGCTAACTTCTATGCGTCCTTCGAGGCCCTGCTCAAATGGCCCTTCCTTCCAAAGCCTTTCCTGCTTCCCTTTTCGGAAGTGGCTCCCTCCCTGGCCTCTCTCATAACAGGTCTCAGTCACGTCATGGCTCTCTTTGTGCCCGTCTGCCTTTCTCAAGGCTGTGGGCACTCAAGGACAAAACAAGACAGAACAGAACAGCAGCAGCCACAGCTCCTTACACAGTGCCCACCGCATGCCAGAAACTGTCCCCAGCACCTTCCGTGGGCTTTTCATCTGATCCTTACAAGGGTAGATACTATGATTTTCATTTACAGATGGCGAAACCAAGGCTCAGAGAGGTGAAAAGACTTGTCCCAGGTCACACGGCAAGTAAGTAGTGAAGGCAGGAATGGAACCTAGGCTTTCTGGCTCCAGAACCCCCCTGAAAGGTGGTGTCAGGTGGTATGTGTCAAGCATTTCTCTCTCAGTGTAAAGGGCTCTGGAGTCTTTCTCTTTTCTGCAGTTTCTGTCCTGCCGTGGGCTCCCTGTCCCCTGTCCACCTTCTGTACCTTCTCCTGGGGCAGCTCATCCCCTGCCCACTGTGCTGACCCCCGGGCTCACTCCCTGTAGCTCACCTGGGTGAAGGGACAATGCCAGCACCTGCCAGCCCCTCCACCGATGCCTCAAGCCCACCACCTGTCACTGCAGTCCCCAAACACGTTTTTCTCCTGTTCTCATTAGCGCTGGGCGTCACCACCTGCCGGGGCTGCAGCCAGGAGCCAGGAGTCATCTCTGACTCCCCCAGTGCCCATCACCCACCCCCCATCTGTCCCCACTTCCTGCCGACCGTCCTCTGGGGCCCCTCCCTGGCCCACCACCTCCGCTCTCACCCTCCACTTCTCACTCAAACACCTGTTACCTTCCTAAGCCCCCGTGTCCGTAAACGCAGTTGGTGACGAATGTTCCTCGTGTGGTGTCTCGAGGATTAGGCAAATGTTGAAAAGCTGTTCCGCAGGGCCAGGCTCACAATCCGTGCTGTTATTAAAGATTAAACAGGAGCTGTTACTGAAGATTTTCTGAATGAATGAATGAGTGGCTGGGCCTATGGGTGTGCCATTTTCTCTTCCTTATATTCCTCTCAGATTCCCCGTCCCCCCACACTCCTTGTCTCTGGGCAGGATTTTTTTTTTTTTAATCATTTTTGAATGATGGCTGCCCTTTGGAAATGTACTGGGTCTCCCAAGCCAGCCTGCAAGCCTCTCTGGTCTTAGAAGAAGATCCCTCCCTTGACTCCATCTCTCTTCCAGCTATAGCTCCATTCCTTTCCTTTTCTTTCTTCTTAGAAGAGCTCTGAGAAAGAGTTGCCCCCTCCACCCCCCGCGACTAGCCCCGTTTCCTCCACCCACTCCCATCAGCCCTTTCTCCTGACGCCTCTGCCCTGGTCAAGGTCGTGGGTGGCCCCATGCTGCCAAATTTCATGGATATTTTAAGCATCAGTTTTTCTCTTCCTCCGACTCTCAGCACTTTCTGGGATGCCCCTCAGCATCTCTCATGTCCCCCTACGGCCAGCCCCTGGAGAACCCCTTCTAGAGGTTATTGAAATGTTGGTGAGCCCCTGGCTCAATGCCTGGTTATCTTCTCTTTCTCTTTCTCTGTTTCTCTCCTCACTTCCTTGGGAATCCTGCTTCATCCAGTCCTATGACTTGAAAACCCAGGCAGACTTATGTTGATGACTCTTAGCTTGGGCCTGAACCCCAGGTGTGGGTGTCCAGCTGCCCTGTGACCACCTCCAGGTGTCCGCCTGTGGCCACTCAAACCTCACATGCTCCAAATGAGCTCCTGACTTCGATTCTCCAAGCCGGGTCCCTGCCTGGCTACCCTCACTTCAGGACCTGGCATAGCTACCACTCAAGTCTAAAACAATAGCTGGTGTGGTGGTGGGCACCTGTAATGCCAGCTCCTCAGGAAGCGGACGCAGGAGGATTGCTTGAGCCAGGAGATGGAGGTTATGATGAGCCAAGATCATGCCATGGTACTCCAGCCAGAGTGAGGTCCTGTATCACACACACACACACACACACACACACGTCTAAAACAAGGGCCACCCTCCCTCAGCCTCAGGGCTGCATCCCCAGCCCTCCTCATGACTCCCTTTCCCCTCTCCTGCTCACCGTTTCAATAACCACACAAATACTGATGATTCCAGAATTTCTATCTCTTGCCTAACGTTTATTCTGAGCCTGTGATGAGCCATTTCCTGGAGGGTTCTACCTGAGGTCCCTCAGGCACCTGCTGCTCCACCTAGCCCCTGTGGCCCCAGTGTCATCCCCTACGCATGCTCCTTCTCTCTCTGGGGTCCTTGTGTTGGCAAAGAAGACCTCCACGTGCCCTACGACGGAGGCCATCCTGCATCACTCTTAGTTCTGCATTGTTTACTTCCACTAGCACTTCTCATCGGGGGGGTCGTTTGCCAAGCCCTTTTTGTGCCCCCCAATCACTGAGTTTGCTTCCTGGTTCTCCGTCGTCTCTATTCTGAATTCTGTGGCCATTCTTGGTGACTTCAGCACCAACATGGATGGTGTAGCCAGCACCGTGGTCTGGACCTCCCAGATGCCCACAATACTGGCCTCGCCCACAATGACAGTGCCAACTCTGAAGTCTCGGCTTTGAGCCACCCCACTCCCCAGCAGTCATCCGCTCTCATTCTACCTTTTTGCTCGAGCACGTCTTTGATCACAACAAGACCTTGGAAGTCAACCCCCAACTACTCTTTCTTTAGCCCCTCTAGTTAGTCTTCCATCCCCACTGTGCTGCTGGCCTTGCTCTTGGCAAGATCACCAGTGGCCTCCATCTTGTCCTATCCAGCGGCCACTCCTTAGCCCTCATCTTCTTTGTCCCATCAGCCGTGCCTGACAGGGCTGATCATTTCTTCAGTCTCGAAACGTTCACTCGTCTTGGCCTTCATGATACGACACGCTTGTGCTTTTCCTTCTCAGACTCTGTTGCTGCATCCTGCTGTGTCCCCAGCCGCTGAATGGCCCCTCTCTCTTTTGTACCCACACCCTCTCCTGATCTCCACCAGCTTACTGGGTTGAAATACCATCTGTTCGCTGATGCCTCCCTGACTCCAGCCCTCCCTGAACTAGACTCCACTGCCCTTTCCACATCTCGACTTGGAGGTCCAGGAGGCATCTCAGACTCACTATCCCCAAAGCTGAACTCATTCCATCTTCCCACAAACTTGCTCCTTCCCCAGCCTTCCCCACATCAGTAGCTGCACTACTCTAAGACCCTAGAAGTCATTCTGGAGCCCCTGTTCTTTTATCACTCATACCTGTGTTGAATCCACTGGTAGGTCCCACTGACTGAACTCCCAAAGCATCCACAACCATTGCATGTTTCTCAGCCCAACCGCCCCATGCTAACTGAAGCCCCCGTCACTCCTCTGGGACGCTAGCCCAGCCTCCTCTGTGGACTCCCTGCTTTCACTCCTGTTTCCAACTCATTCTTCATCTAGAACCAGAGGGATCTTGTCAATTGGATCATGCCGCCTCCTGCTCATAAAATTCAAGTTTTGTGTCATATTTGATACAATCTGACATGGTGTGACCCCGATCCCATTTCTGGCTTCATTTCCTGCATTACCTCCCTTCCGCTTGCTTGGTCCCAGCCCTGCTGGCCTGTTGCCCTCCCCCAGACACACAGAGCTGTCTTAGGGCTCAGCCTGCAGTTCCTTCAGACTGGAAGATTCTCTTCCCAGGAATCCACAAGGCTACGTCCTTCCCTCTTGTTACTCAGTGCTAGGCTCAGATGCCACCTCCTCAGGGAGGCCTTTCCTGACCATCCCCCAGGCTCAGTCTCACCAGCCTGCTTTAGCCTCTTCTTTGCTCTTACTATGATCTGAAATGGTCTCAAGAACTTACTCTTCCTTTCTTTCTGTCTTCTGTACTGGAGGGTCAGTTCCAGGACGGCAGGGGCTGGGTCTGTTCTGCTTCCTGCTGTAATGTGGCCATTCAGCAGTGTCTGGCACACAGTAGGCACTCTGCTGTGTGGGTCACAGGCATGGCTCAGGTCCTTTCAAGGTGGTTCCTTAACAGCTCTCACCGCTGCGCCCTCCACTCGCCTCTCTGCCTCCTGCCTTGCTCTCTGAGCTCCCTTTCTCCTTCTCTTGGATTCAGGGTTCTCCCTCTGAGCCCGCACAGATTTGGCCTTCCCTTTGTGAGTACATCATCCTGTGTGTGTGTGTGTGTGAGTATGTGAGTGCACACCCATGTCTGTGCCTGTCTGTCTCACTGTGGATCACATTTCTGTTTCTCTCTCATATACTGGGCTTTGATATAACTTCTGGTTTGCCTCATTCACTCATTCGTTTGTTAATTTGTTACTTTATTCAGTTATTCCATGTTGTGGTGGATGCTATGCTAGACAGTGTAGATGTGTGATATGTGTGTGTGGACACATCTGTGAATCGCTCATATTCTGGGCCCTTATCAGGTTTTGTTCTCATCTCTGTATTATTCCATCTGCCATCCACACACCCAACCCTATCCATCCACGCATCCTCCTCCCCACCACCCACTCACCCACCTTTCCACCCACCCATCCACTCACCCATCCACCCATCCATTCATCCATCCACCTATTCATTCATCCACTCCTCCATTTATTCACCTATCCATCCATCCATCCACCCATCCATCCATCCATCCATCCAGCCACTCACTCATCCACTCACCCATCCACCCATCCATTCATCCATCCACCTATTCATTCATCTACTCTTCCATTCATCCACCATCCATCCATCTAAACGATTCTCTGCCAGTCAGTGAGAGGTAAGTTTGTGTGTACAGGGTGCCTGTATCCATGTCCCTGCTGTGTGTCTGAGGGTCTCATTTCCCTTTCCTCAATGCCTGGGTTTTTATCTCCTTTCAAAGCCACATTCTCTTTCTCTCTACAGAGAAGCCTTGTTGGATTTTTGTTCTGAGTCTGCAAGCCATTCATGCTCTCTCTCTCTCTCTCTCTGTGTGTGTGTGTGTGTGTACATCTGTCAGTCTCTCACTTCTTTTCCCCTGTGGCTTGGGATGGGTGGTTCCTGGTCTCTGGGTCACTGTCATTTACACCTTTTCCATCTATTTGTTGATTCATCCACAAGAGGTTGATTAAACACCTGCTTCACATCAGGACCTGGGCTGCTCCATTGTGTATGTATGTGCCTGTGCGAGTGCACGCTGTCTGCTATCCCTGCCTTTGTCTCCTTCTCCTCCTTTTCTTCCACCTGCCTTCACACCTTGGGACCCAGTGCATGTCCTGAGCCCACCCTCCTCCTTTGCACCAGGTCACCCTGCTCTTGGAGCTGATGGTCCCGCAGGCCAGGCTGCCCTCATGCTCACAAGTTGGATACTCAAAGCCAATTCTCAGCTGTCTTTGATATCACAAACTCAATGGATGACAAACTCATCACATCATTTCCGCACCCCTCATGTGTTTCTCTCCCTGTTCTCGTTAGCACTGTCATTGCCTGCCTGGGTCCACAGCCGGGAGCCCCAAGTCGTCTATGAGTCCTCACTCTCCTGCCGCCCACAGCCCATCTGTTCTTCCTGTAGAATCTTTCCCCAAAAGCTGCTAAGCATCCTCCCACCAATCGCCACCATCTTATCAGCCCCTATGTATCTCAGCACAGGCCTAGAAAATTTAAGCCTGGACCACTGCATCCATCCACCCATCTGTCCATCCACTCATCACTCGCCCATCCATTAAGATTTGCACTGACTACACACACACACACACACACACACACACACACACACACACACACACACAGGGTCTCTGCTGAGGACACAGGCCTCAAAGGCAGGAGCTCAGAGTCCAGAGGGGAGACAGAACAGTTGTCATTGCCCTTCAGGATGGATGGGTGATGGAGACTTCCCAAGACTTTTTCACTTTTGTCTTCACACTGTTTGGGGGAGTGATCTCTCTCTCTCTTTTTTTTAGTCAGGGTTTGGCTGTCACCCAGGCTGGAGTGCAGTGGCATAATCGTGGCTCACTGCAACCTCTGCCTCCCCAGCCCAAGTAGTCCTCCCACCTCAGCCTCCTGTGTAGCTGGGACTACAGGCACAAGCCACTATGCCCAGCTAATTTTTGTATTTTTGGTAGAGATGTGGTTTCTCTGCATTGCCCAGGCTGGTCTTGAACTCTTGAGCTCAAGCAATCCTCCCACCTCGGCCCCCCAAAGTGCTAGGATTATAGACATAAGCCACTGCACCTAGCCACATCTGTCTTACTTATCAGTTTTTCATACCTCCTTCCTCCAACCCTCCACCAGGGCTGAATCCTCTCACTTTGGCCCACATCCTTCTCTGATGAATGCCTGCACCATGCTGTCCCTGCCCAGGGCTGCACAGATGCCCTTGATGCAGATGGGGCCACTGTCCCCTCCCCAAACACACTCAGATGCCTGGCAACACCACAGACTTGCCAAGACAGGATCAAATCCCTCTGCGTCCCATCTTGGAGGGGGAAGAGCTATCCATCTCCATTTTAACTCTAATTTCTTGCTGATTCTTCCTCCAGCCTCTCTTCCCTCTCTTCCCCTTTGGTCCTCTCCATCCTCATGGCCAGTACGGTTGCCCTGGCAACGGCTGTTCTCCCTTCTCTCCTGGCCGCTCTTAGCTGGGGAGTGTGCCCACTTCTCTTTAACTTGTAGAAAAATACTCATCTTGATCTGTCTCCCTTCTGCTCTGTCTCTCCTTCCATCATCAGAAGAGCTGGAGAGGGAGCCTTTGACTTCAGTGTTGCCACCCCTGCTTCCTCTGTGCCAGCCATGGTGCTCAGCAGGGCCCTCCACCCACCTCCGATGTGCCAGCTCTTCAGCCTTTTGTCCTTTGCACATTCATCTGCCTGATGCACATTCATCAGGTCACCCTGTTCTTGGAGCTGACGGCCCCGCAGGCCAGGCTGCCCTCGTGCTCACAAGTTGGATACTCAAAGCCAATCCTCAGCTGTCTTTGGTATCACAAACTCAATGGATGACAAACTCATCACATCATTTCTGCACCCCTCATGTGTTTCTCTCCCTGTTCTCGTTAGTGCTGTCGTTGCCTGCCTGGGTCCACGGCAGGCAATGGGGTCCCTGTGGATGTCTTACAGGCTCCTCCTCACCATCGGCTACAGTGACCTCTTTCCCTTCCCTTCTCAAACCCATCTTTCAAGAATAAGGCACTGTGTGTCCCATTTAATGAAGCTTCTGCTGGCTTCTTTCCCCCTGGGACCCCCATCATCTCCCAAGAGCTCTCCCAGGGAACAGCCAGGCACGCCTTGGTTTGGGTACCTTTCTCCCCCACTAGACTATGAGCCTTGATGTCAGGGTCTTCTGTGGAAGTCAGCACAGAAGAAGGTTAAGGATGTATGTGATTGGGTGGGGAAGGGGGTGAACAGTTAGATGGAAGGCATGTATGTCTGTGAGTTTCCTCTTTGTCCTCCTTTTTTTTTTTTTTTTTTTTTTTTTGAGACAGTTTGAGTCTGTCACCCAGGCTGGAGTGCAGTGGTGCAATCACAGCTCACTGCAGCCTCCACCTCCTGGGCTCAAGTGATCCTTCCATCTCATGCTCCAGAGTAGCTGAGGCTACAGGTGCATGCCACCATACCTGGCTAATTTTTTTGGTAGAGATGGGGTTTCACCATTTTGCCCAGGCTGGTCTTGAACTCCTGGCCTCAACTGATCCACCCACCTCGGCCTCCCAAAGTGCTGGGATTACAGACATGAGCCATTGTTCCTGGCCTCATCCTCTTCTTTATCAATCCCTTTCTCCCCTTCCTGTCATGCCTCTATTTTTTTAATCAAAATTACTTTTACTTTCCAATCTCATCAGTGATATACAAACACATTTTCTTCTTAAAAGATTAAAACATTACATATAAAACTAAAGTCTCTTCCACTGTACCCACCACCCTACCTCCTGGCCCCCAATCCTCTCTTTCCTAAGAGGAAACTAGGTTATCAAATTAGTGGGAAAAAATTCCTCTCTCTCTCTCTCTGTCTCTATCTCTCTCTCTCTCTCTCTCTCTCTCTCTCTCTCTCTCATAAAACAGCCAGAAAAACAGCCAGTGATGAGACTGCTTTCCTCTTAAGAACACGAACAAGGCAAGAGCATCTGCTTTTACCCTTCCTATTCAACATGATATTGGCAATCCTAGCCAGTGAAATAAGACAAGAAAAAGAAATAAGATTCAGATTGGAAAGGAAGAACTAAAACTGTCTCCATTAGCAGATGACATTACTGTCTATATAGAAACTTCCAAAAAAGTCTACCAAAAAAACCCTAGAACTATAAAGTGAGTTTAGCAAGATTACACAATAAAAGGCCAATGTGAAATGGCCAATATTTTTAAAAAGTCAATGAATAGTTGGAAATGGAAGCATATATATTCCTCTAGAAAACGCAGAATATGGTTTGGTGTTTTTTAAAGAAAAGGCCTCATACTGTATACATTATTCCCCAGGGGCTTTTACCCCCAACAACCCCCAAAGGGTTCTCTTCCTTTTAGAACAGAGAATTGCACTACGTTCTTTTCCTTTGCTGCTGGAAAAAGGAGGCACTGGAGTTTATTTAGACATTGTCCCAGGGAAGGATGTTTTGGTTGTTTCTACCTTTCCACAATTACAGATGAGGCTGCAGTGAACAAATGCGTGTCTCCTTTGGCTCCCTCTTTTAGGTTTCAGGGCACCCTAAACCTTGTCTGGGCATTCATTTGTCTCTTGGGGTCTCCAAGTGCTCAGTCACTCCCCTTCTTGGCCTCATTTGCCCTTTGTTTCTCCCTCATCTCTCCCAGTTCCCTTTGGACTTGGCCCTAGTTCTTGAGGGTGTGTGTGTGTGTGTGTGTGTGTGTGTGTGTGTGTGTGTGTGTATCTGTGGTGTGTGTGTGGTGTGTGTGTGTGTTGTCTGTTTCCCATTCTGTTGATGTAACAGTAAGGGGTCCCGTCAGGAAACTGGTGTTACAACCAAATTAGAATAATTTCAGGTGATTCCTTCTTTCTGGGGCCTTTCTCAGAAGGTTTTTCTTCTCACCCTCTGGGCTATCCCACCCATCCTCTCACCTACCATGTACCCAGTCACAAAAATGCACTAAGCCTGTTCCAGGAGCTTGGGTTTAAGCTCGGCTATGTGTGTGTCAGGACGCCTATGTGCATGCACATGCCTGGGTCTCACCTGCCTGCCTGACTGTGTTCCTGAAGGCCCCAACTCCCTCTCTTTCCCATGCTCTAATTTTTTGAATGTACACATCATCTTGCTCATCCAGATTCTTTCTTGATCTTCTGGCTCAGCATGTTTTTCCCACTCTCTTGAGAAGTGTTATTAAATTTTGCTCTGAGTTTATGCATCCTTCTTTCTCTGTGTGTGTTTGCGTGCACGTGTGTGTGCACAGCTTCCCCTTAGCAACCTCTCCTTTTCTCGAGCTCATAAAGTTTCCCACTTTCTCCAGGTCTTGCAGTGTGTGCGTGCACATGTGTACACATGTTAGTCTTCATTGGGTTCCACCCTCTCTGTTCTCAGTGATTCTTCATCCATCTGCCAGTCCATACATCCAACATGCCACCCTTGCTGTGCTGGGACCAGGGTCTGTCTGTCTGTCCTGTCTCTCACTTTCCTCCCTGACTCCTCTTGCTTTACACAGCCTCACATCGTGGGGCCCCAGGTTCCTGTTCTGGATCATTCCCTCCCCAGCTTTCACCAGCTCCCTGAGGTTCACAGAGTCATTCTTTGCACTGACACCCCAGCATCCCCGGCAGCCCAGACCCTACTTGTTCTCTCCCCATCCTGTCACTGACTCGTGGCTCACACAGACTGGGCTCTTGCACTAAAGCCCAGCCCATCCTGTCCTGTCCTCCAAATGCATTTCTCACCCGGTTCTCATTGGCACTGAGCTTCACTGCCACTGGGGTTTCACAGCCACAAGCACGAGTCATCTGTGATCCCACTCACTCCTGCTGCACACTACCCATCTGTCCTCTTTCCCTGTCAAGTCTCTCTCCAAGGGGTTGCTCAGCAGCCCCCTCCCCACTTCAATCCCTTCAGCCCCTGACGTACCAAGTTATCAGTTTTTGATGCCCAGACCATCCATTCCTTTTTCCCCCCATCATCCATTCATCACCCATCATCCATTCATCCCCCATCATCCATCCATCCTCCATCATTCATCCTCCATCATCATTCCATCCCCCATCATCCATCCCCCATCATCCATCCCACATCATCCATCCATCCGCCATCATCCATCCATCCCCCATCATCCATCCTCCATCATCCATTCCCCCATCATCCATTTCCCCATCATCCATCCATCCCCCACCATCCATCCATCCATCCCCCATCATCCATCCCCCATCATCCACCCCCCATCATCCATCCATCCCCCATCATCCATCCATCCCCCATCATCCATCCATCC